>VUQI01042960.1:9931-20131 GCA_015106735.1 Paratilapia polleni | reverse complement strand
AGCGGTGTGTGCTGTGTTTCCCTGTCTTTCCCTTTTCCGCAGGTGGATGAGTGGGCAGGCTGCACCTTGTCCCCACCTTGGGGTGGAGCCATGTCCGGGTTCAATCCTGCACACCTGGAAGTCGTTGAGTCATCAGAGGGATGGGTACTTAGACGCTGCTGTGACTGTGGTTCTCCGCCAGATTGTTCCTACCATTGTAGTGGTAATTTGGCCTCCCTTGTTGTTTCTCGATGCCTGGCTTCAGCGGCGAATTGAATCTTGTTTTTGTCTCTCGGTTTTCTTCTAGTGCCACGGCGGATGACCCCGCTCTAGTCACGGTGGGTTCTAGTATCCTGTTTCCTAGTTCAGCGGAGCTCCCCGCAGCCTGTGGTTTGCTAGGCCATCTCAACCCGGTCTCACCCTCGTGGCCAGCTCCATCGGACCTTGCACCTGCCTGCACACTCTCCACCACGCCTGTGTTCTCGGATCTTTATCGTCAGCCAGCCCCCTGTTTCCACGATACCCTCTCCGGACAACAAGTAAGGTCTCGCAACCCGTACTCCCTCTCTCTGCTCCCCTCGCCATCCCTGACTAAATTCTCCTTGATTGCCATTCTTCCCCCGGTGTTCCCTACTTAACCATTCCCTTGTCGTTTGCTTTCTGTTTTAATAAACTTTCATAACTAAACTGAGTGTGGCTAGGTCTGCTTACTGGGTCCGCCCAAACCTGTAATCATGACAGTTTTGGCCTTATATATATGTATATGTGTGTGTATATATGTGTGTATGTATGTATTTCTATGGATGTTTGCACATGTTTCAATAAATCACGGCACCTATTTCCCATTTTCCTAGCAAAATATGATGAGTGGTGGCTCAAGACATTTGCACAGTACTGTATCTGAGAGCTCAAATCTGTTGTCATATGCATAGTGCTCCTTTTGTTTTTTTTTTTTGTTTTTTTTTTAAATTCCGTGCCTTTTGGAGACCAATTAATCTTCTACTCAGTAAATATAAATTATAACAACAATAATAATAATAATAATAATGATAATAATAATAAACTTCATTTCTACAGGACTTTTCAAAATCCACATCACAAACTGTTCACATTAACAGCAGTTTTGCCCAGAGTTGCCCAACCTGTTGCACTTGTACCCCTGAGATATTAAGGTGCAGTTTTGCATGCTGCTAAAACAACTTTTCTCATGCCTTTTTACCAGTGCCTAATGCCCAGCATTTTTTCTGGCAGTAACACACAGCTGCATCTGTTCTGCAAGTCTTAAAATATTACTAGAAATGCCACAATGAATCATGTTTTAAATTTCCTGTTCACTGAGGGCTTACGATAGTAATAGTTGATACAGTCCTACTGAGAGATCTTTCTATAAGATACTGGTGAAATTGACTACTTCAGTGCATCCTTATAACTGGGCTTCATGTTTTTTGTTAAAAAAAAAAAAACCCAAAACATACAGATTTCTTTTCATTGCCATGCGTGTTTGTGTATAGTAGCTTATACATGTTCATCTTCTTGGACTTTTTCACCCTCTTGGATTTCAAGTCAATGTGGATAACTGTTGTAGCCTACAAAAAAACGTCAGTGAGTGCAAGAATTTTCCTGATAGAGTTAGTGCATGTTTATTACAACGTAAAGGCCCTGGTCATAAGCACATAATAAGTCAGGAATATTTGTAGCTGTATTCTTGTCTCTAAGAACAGAATGGATCACTTTCTTGCCTGTCTTCCAGTTCTAACAAAATTTGTACCACTGTGTTCAATCATTTCCTGTTATTCTTGCATGTTTTATCTTTCAGATATTGCTGTAAACATCAGTAACTGTAATTCAAAAGCATCTTGCTTTACTAGATTGCTAAAATTTCTTGGAAACTGGCAGCAGTCTTTTGCCGCTTAAACTGTCAAATGCACCAAAATTATAATATTGATAAAAGAAAACAATAAATAAATATTCAAAAAGATATTTAATATGTAATGTAAAATGTTTTATGTATGTGTAATATAAATGTAACATTAAAAACAGGAACATCAGGTTTTTGTGGGGTTTTTTTTTTATGTAAGTGGTCGCTAGAATAAAGTATAGTCCATTGTGATTGATGGGTGTGGTTCTTGAAGCTGGTAAGGCAAGTTTTCTTGATGAAATGTGGCTTTCCTGGCATTTGCATTGGCCTCTTTTAGATGAAGGCAGCACTGCAATGTCTTCAAAAGTTGTTAGAATATAAAATCATGACAGAGGGGGAGATTGATATGGTGTCTTTTATCCAATACACCATAATGAGATGCTGTCAAAATAATTTCATGTCAGGCTGTCACTCCAAACTCCACTCAGTTAAACCAACCCATCCCATTCGCAGAACATCAAATACCACCATTTTGTCCAAGCTGCTGGCATCTCAGAGATACACAGAAGGTGGCTTCTGCCATTGCCAACAGCAAACACTCATGTTTGCAAGACTGTCCAGATGTCCACAGGTTTGGAGAGCAGTGGAGTCGGAAAACTGTCAACAATTTTAAATTAAATTTTAATTTTATCTATTTATTTGGGTTAAATACACATTGTAATTGACACATCTCGTTGTAATTGGCATACCTGCAAGAATAGTTATGTCCTGAGATATCCTCTATATTCTCACACACATGCAGGATGGCATTTGCAGCCATAACTGTGCTATTATATGGTAATCTTTAATATATTAATTGTGAAATAATGTCAGCCATGCAAAGCAGTGAAATGCATTTCTACAACTTTTTTGTTTGCTTGTTTCTAAGGACTTGCCCAATTGTTCTTGTTGCTTACATGCAAATATTTCATAACTGAGCTGCAATGCATTTCTAAAATCTGCCGCTCAGACTGAACAACTGAAGTGTCAAATATAGTTTCTGTAGGCATTTAATTAGTGTTTTTTATTTACATCCTGTTGCTCGGGCAGAGGAAGAGATGATCCACTGCACAGCTGAGATGTCCAAGGAGTACAATGCCCACCAGACATTCTCAACAGTAAAGGAAATCATATTAGCTCCATATCTGATGGTTCTTTTATTCTTCTGCAACAGACAGACAGATGGATGTAGTGTCTTCTGTACTTTTGGGTGTGTTATGTGGCCATTTCATAGTTTATGAAGAGTTGATGAAATTAACAGGTGGGATTGAAAAAGAACTACAAATTGGCTGATTCACTATGTATAGAAAAGAACTGGCCAATTCAAACACAGCCTGGGTTATAAAACTGTTATAACCCAGGCAACAAAAAAAACAAAACAACTTTTGATGCTTTAATATTCTTGATGATGGGAAATGCTCTTATTCTCCTCTAAAGGCAATTTAAATTGAAGCCATAACTTTCTTCTTTATAAATTATTATTTGCTTTATTTAAGCACTGTATAATCATATTCACCTACCCCTATTGCATGATAAAAAAAAAGAGCTGCAAGTTAAAAATATGACAGACATATTGTCTGGAAGAGGGCTTAATTAATTTGCATGTGTTTCTTCAAATTTGTGCTCTCATACAGATCTATTTGGATAATTAGCCTTCTCCATTGATGAGACTTTGGGGGAGGCAGGGTATATACTGCCTCCCACTGCTATCAGAAAAAAAAAAAAATAATGAAAATAAAATTATTCAGTTAATATTAATATGAGTGTATTTTGTACTTCTCATACCCCTAAAGAAGTGGCTCAACATTGCTATCTTCTGGGTAGGTAGAGGTTGCACAAAGCATTTAGCCACGAATAGCATTGCCTGTGTGAAAGGTGGTAAATTTGCTGTTTCCATCACAGGGTAGACTGTTATTGTAAGCACAGCAAGTTCACATGTAATATTGTGCATAATGTGTCTGCAAAATCTCACATTGCTGTACTCCCTAAAAACATAACTCTACCACACCTGTGCTGCACTTTTATATTTGCAGTGGTTTATGTTCACATTGGTTTATACTGTGAATTTATACTGACACATCTTCTCCTTTATTCCTCTGTTGGGTTCGAGTGGGGTCACTCGCAAGATGTCACTGATATTGCAGCTAAAACATTTTTCATGACGTTCATTTGAAGAAAAACACCACTGCCTGACATTGGGGACCTTCAACAAAAGAGGGCACATAAAATTGCTTATACGTTTCTTTTCTGAAAGGTACCAAAGGAGAGATTGGCTTTGTGGATGTGCTATAGCGAAGAGGCTTCTGTTGTTCTGTTTCCTATGTTTGCTGTTTAGTGGCATTGTCCAGAGAATTGAAGCTGGTTGTTTTGACACAAATCTCTGCTTCACTTGCAGGTGTCTGGCTAATTAGGCCTTTCTACTGAAACCTTTAAACGAGCACACAGCATCTTCCCTGGCATATATTGTAGCTCTGCTGTTAGATCATCTGCCTTATCACTAAAAGTGGTAAAGAAAAATACTATATATTGTAACAACAACAAAGGAATAGTGGTCATTGCTTGATTCAGGTGGTATGAAGACCAAAACCCAACTTGGAAGTATTAGTATCTTAACCCTTAAATTCTGTTCATAGTCTATAGCTTCACAGTATGGTCCTGGTCAATTTTAACACAGGCCAAGAATTCCCTCATAATAAATGTTTACAACGAATTTTGAACTGCAGATCTATGTAGAATGTATAAATATCCTGTCTGGCATTAATAATTGGATGACTAACCATTAATTAATGTTTCAGAGAGCAGGGAGAGTGTATTTTTAGGTTGTATAACACTTATTTTTGGAGAAAAGCATCTATTATCACACAATATCATGTTCTGTTTTACCTAAGACATGAAAAAATAACAGCCATAATGATTTAATTATATTTTATTGAAAGTGAAAATGGCAAGAACATTACCATTACAATGTTAAACACTGTCCTCAATTCTGTATCATAAAAATATCCTCGTAACTACCATTTACAGTTGTCAATATTAATTAACATTTAGAGCACAAAACTTTCTTATTGCAAACTAGTCTGTGCATTCGCAGCAGTGGTAGAAAACCTTGTGTGTGGGATTTGCACCTGTTTCCCCCACTCACTGAAATAGCAGCTCAAGGACCTTCATAATCTTATGACCCCCAATCCCTCTTTTGAAATCTGCTTTAATCTCAGTCAGCTCAGAATAAATGGATTCTAATTTGTTTTTTGCTAGATTTTCTTACATTGCAGGTGCAGAGCACAAGCACCAATAGATAGGTGCATAATAAACTTGCATTTATATAGCTCTTTACTAGTCTTACTGACCACTCTTTCAACTTCAAGTCACACTTTAACCATACATTCATACAGCACTTTATTCTATACACCTCAAGCACTTTATCTACCTCACATCCATAGCCAATTAAGAATCACCAATGAACCTAGCACACCTGTCTTAGGTGGCTCGGTGGTGCGGTGGTTAGCACCGTTGCCTCATGGGTTTGAATCCAGCATCTGGCCGGGGGCTTTCTGTGTGGAGTTTGCATGTTCTCCCCGTGTCTGTGTGGGTTCTTTCTGGGTACTCTGGCTTCCTCCCACAGTCCAAAGACATGCATGGGGTTAGGTTAATTGGAGATTCTAAATTGGCCGTAGGTGTGAATGTGAGTGTGAATGGTTGTCTGTCTCTCTGTGTTGGCCCTGCGACTCTGAATAGGATAAGTGGAAGATGGATGGATGGCATGTCTTTGAACTGTGAAGCCAGGTTACCTGGAGAACACCCACTTCAGATACTCATGCAAACTCCAGGCAGAAAGGCCCCAGCAAGGATTTGAACCAGAAACCTTCTTGCTGTGAGACGACAATGGTAACCACTCCACCACTGTGCTGCCCTATTTCAGAGCTTGTGTCTGTGTCAAGGCATTGTCTCTCAAGGCACCCTCTGATGTCTGTATGACCTCTGTTCCTTATCCTTATCTAAGATTGACTACATATAGTCAGTCTTATGCTGTTTCACTATTTCATTGTCTGTTTCAAGATTCCCCCATGATCCTTCAAAAACCAGCAGGTCCCTGTCTCTTCGGGAACCTGGGCAAATGTGGTGGGAACACAGACAGTTCTCATGACAGTGTCAAAGTCCCCCTTGAACTCTGTCACCACTTTCCCATAAAAACAAACAAACAAAAAAAAAATACACACAGACATGACATGTACAGTTTCACAGTTTCAAGATTCCCTAAAAACTACCATTTTCCTTGATTTGACCCACACTGATGAATCTAAAATTTATCTGAATGCATAAGGGACCCAGAACAGCCTTAATGGACAAAAATTTGTAGCACCTGTACAACAGTCTAAAATTTTTAAATTCATTTTTGTGCATTTTTTGTCATTATTTTGGAAAAGTCATCAAATTTCAAGCTAAAAGAATGACATTTAGGGTATTTTTTGCTGCTGTCAGATGTCAAAATGGGTCAAATTTGACCTGAACAGAATGTAAGCGTTTTAGCTTCAGAAGCTACAAAAAGACAAAAATCAGTATTTCAGCATTTCAAACAGATAGCAACAGTTAAAGGTTTCATGACTCATAGGATTCTGAGAAACTTATTTATGCTTTTATTTCCAGGAGGGTGGACTAATGTAATAGCCTCTTGTCTTATCTTCCCAAAACGTTAAGCTTGTCGCTGATGTTTCTCTTAATTTTTTTTTAAGAATTTTGATTTGCATTGTGCCGCCTTGTATTGCCTTGCATACCACTGAACTTACCACAGCAGCAGCTTACCACTGGAACTGACTGAATAAGCTTTTCACTGGTATGTGATGCATATTAACCTTTCAGCCAAATAAAGATGTTTTTCTTCTTCTTAATTTCATTTTCTCTGCTTTTATAAATGTTGGACATTCATTTTGAAAATGTTTCATAATGAAAACCATTAGTAAAACTCTAAAATCTGTATTCTCTGATTAAATAGAATTTATTCCTGTCAGAACTTGCTTCTTTTGTATTTGAAACCAGATGGATACTGTAACGAGCTTTAAGGTAAATTTAAGGTTGGTCTATTTAAACTCTTTTAAAAAGGTTAGGAAAAAAATGAAATCATGGTTACTTAACAATAAAAATGCCAATGTTTATTGTTAACATGAGCAGTGCTGGGGTGATGTATTATCAAATATTGTGTTACTGTAATTGCATGACATTTGTCTCTATATTCATATGTCTCTAAATTCAGTAATTGCCTCATATTTTCTAATCATACAGTTATATCACTTGTGTTACATAAGTTTTTAACTTAGCTGTGTATTGGTCAAACAGAGAAAGACAAAGAACAACCAAGCAACCAACCAGCTAACCAACTAACCAAACAAGCAAAGAAATGAAAAACAAAAAAAAAAAAGTCAAACATTGCATAACCATCACCTGGGATTACGGTTGGTGAGGGATTATAAAAATGACAGAGTGATCTATGATTTTTAAAGTGTTTTTTGCCAAGGGAGAATTTATTTGATGGCAAATTGCAAAGTAAATGTCCTCCTGATTAGGATGTGTTTATATGTAAGTTTTAGCAATCACATAACAAGGTCATATTGCAGAGTAACTTCAACATAATGTAACAAATATTACTTTTTATAGTTATGTGTATTACATTGCAATTTTTGAGTAATGACCTCATGACTGACTATGAGATAGGATCCTTTTATGAAAGCTGAATGATATAGAATGCAAACAAACCCCTTATAATCTCCAGAGAAACCATGACCCTCAAACCATTTCGTGCCATTACAGTGTCCTGCCCTGCACTAATTGTTTCTGCTTAGCTAACAATTGCATTGTGAAATAATTACATCAGAATGGGGCACCTCATAACATTTCTATTAAATGAGGGCATTTTTGTCAGTGCATCCAGTATTCTATGAAACATATAATATTCTGATTTTATACCAGTGGTTCTCAATTTTTTTCTGGCAGACCCCCTTTCAGAACCTGAAACAAGCTACAGTCTCCGTCCTGATTTTTTTCAAACAGTAATGATAAAAGAAAACCTCAGCAAACTCTATGCTCCACAGTTTGAGAACCACTGCTTTAGACCAATCTGTCAGTATGTGCCAGCTGCCACTACCAAACATACGGCAGTAACACATTTGCTTAAAAGCTGAAGCAGAATGTGCTCACTGCTGTGAAAATGAATGCAAACAATTCTCCAGTTGTAATGCATCTCAGTGCCTGCTCCCTAAAAGACCTTCTAAATGATGGAGCCTTTTAGTGAAATCAGATTTAGTCCTAATTGGATGACAGGCGCAGTGTGGATTCCCTCAGGACAGTGATGCACATACATGGGGGTGGATGAAATAACAAGCACACATTACATTATAATATAATGCTGAGCAATAAAAGTTCAACAAATAAAATCATAGGGAAACTTAAACAGTTCAACTTGTTGATGGTACCATGCTGGTGAACTATGAGGTGAGAGTTTGTGGTGTTGAGAAGCAAATACAACAGCTGGTGTCCTTCAGCCAATGCTGTTGGGGATCTATCTGTTGGCACTGTTTATCTTTGCCAGTACTCCTGTGTTTGGCACTTGACACATTTTGTAGTGTTTGCGAGAAGCTGTCCAACACATAAAAAAAAAAAAAAAAGCATAATAAGTAATCCAATAAGACCCACAAGCAACCTTGTTTCAAATGCAATCACTGCCTGGATTATGTTCACAAGCAAAAATATTTGTGAAATTTGAAAATTGAATGGAATAGTGGTGGTCAGGATGGATGGTAGCCTCAAAGCATGAAACTCTAAAGAATACCACTCACATCCTTGTCTGTGGTTAGGATTAGGCAATAGAAGCAGAGCTTAGGGAAAGATGAACTAATTTCAGTTACATGTTAATAATCATGCTGAGCTTTGTGATTGAAAACACTCCATGCTTTCCCCTTGTGATATATTAGTTAATATGTCTGAAAATAAATGAAATATGCTATCAGTTACCATTTAAAAAAATAAGCATTTTTCTGATTTGAATGATTTTTTAATTTACCACATGTTCTCATTTTGCTTAATCCAAGTAGCATTACATTTCCTGGAAACATAATATCAAACTGGAGAACATCTTTAGTTTATTGAAGTGGCTTTTTAAACGTGAAGTAAGAACACAGGATTATATACAGCTGACATTTTGGCTCAGAAAGCATGAAACACCATACACAGGTATATTTCTTTTAAAGAAACGCACAGTATTGTTGTTATCCATGAATTTTCAAATTTACTGTTTTACAAAAAGTAAAAAAAAAAAAATAGTAAAGCACATTATTATTTTTTTATTCAGATGCCAAATAACAAATTATTTACTAGCATTCCTAAACAGAAAAAGTTGTTGTGGTGCTTGATTGTTATGCTTCATTCTTTTCTGACTTTTCAGAGAAGTCCAGTGTGCCGGCTCAAATTTGGATATAAAACATGAATTCAATTTGAAATTCCTCACAGCTGTTTAAAACTCTAAAACGTTGAGAACTCACTGAAAAGGAAAGAGTGTGCATTAAAGCACTGAAACTAAAAATATATATACTGAAAATATACATGAAATATACATGAAAACACAATATACTGGGGCAAAAACAGAGTTTGTAGAATTTCTTCTTTCATGTAGCTTCTTTAAGTAGTCTTCAGGAATAGTTCTCCAGGCTTATTGAAAAACATTTCAAAGCTCTTCTTTGGATGTTGGCTGCCTTTTGCTCCATTCTCTGTCAAGTTGATCCCACAGTGCTAAGGTTGAGGTCCGGGGTCTGAGGAGGCCAATCCATGACTGATAGTGCTCCACTGTGTGTTTTTCTATCCAGGTATGCTTTTACTGCATTGGCAGTGTGTTTGGAATCATTGTCAGGCTGAAAAATGAAACCACTGCCAATCAGATGCTTTCCAGATGGTACTTTTCTGAGTTTATAATTCGATCAATTAAAAGATCACCCACAACACTGACTGAATTGCAGCCCCAAATCATGTTTTACAGGTGGCTGTAGACACTCACTGTTGTACCTCTCTCCTGACCTCCTCCGTACATATTGATAATGATTTGAACCAAAAATTTCAAATTTGGATTCATCACTCTGTAAGACTCTTCACTCACCTCTCTTTACTCCCCATGTGTTTATACACCACTATTGCATTTAATTATTAGTTACTATTAAACTCTGGCTCTGTCCCATAGCGTGTCTTTTGTCCTGTCTCCCTCTGCTCTCTTCTGTTTCCCCTCACCCCCAACCGGTCACGGCAGATGAATGCACCTCCCTGAGCCTGGTTCTGCAGGAGGTTTC
>VUQI01042959.1:0-10213 GCA_015106735.1 Paratilapia polleni | reverse complement strand
TAGGCTGCTGGGGACTTCCCATGATGCACTGAGCACTTCCTCTTCCTCACTTCTTTTCACTCTCCATGTGTTTTATACACCATTTGCATTTAGTCATTAGCTACTATTAACTCTGTCTCTCTCCTATAGGTGTGCCTTTTTGTCCTGTCTCCCTCTGCTCTCTTCTGTTTCCCCTCATCCCCAACCGGTCGCTGCAGATGGCTGCCCCTCCCTGAGCCTGGTTCTGCCGGAGGTTTCTTCCTGTTAAAAGGGAGTTTTTCCTTCCCACTGTTGCCAAGTGCTTGCTCATAGGGGGTCGTCTGATTGTTGGGGTTTCCTGTCTTTTCTGTCTAATATTGTAGGGTCTTTACCCTAAAATATAAAGCGCCTTGAGGCGACTGTTGTTGTGATTTGGCGCTGTACAAATAAAATTGAATTGAATTGAAATTGAATTGAATCCAGCACAAAGATAGTAAAACCTGACCAAATAGAGGGATCTTCTCCAAAAAAGGAAGTCATAACTAGTAGCAAACCTCGATTTTGCTACAGTCCTCTGAAAACAAACTGGAAAAATCAACATTTACAGTTTTCATTACCTGTATGATAAAATTCAATTCAATTCAATTCAATTTTATTTGTACAGCGCCAAATCACAACAACAGTCGCCTCAAGGCGCTAAAATGTATTTTAGGATCTCATGTACATGTAGATTTTTGCCACAGCAGACAACAGGCATGATGTTAAGGAGTGTGTTCATTACATGAGTACAACCCAAACCCATACTATGGTTTTCTCTCATGATGATAATAATTTTATTTAAATATTTTAAAAAATATTTGGGCAGCAAAGCTGTGCACTGGAATATATCCAGAGGTTTTCATCTAATACAGGAAACAACTCCCATTCTTTTATTATGATAATTATTTATTTAAACTTATTGTTTGACTACTGTTATTTCATGTTTTACCACTTTGATGCTTATTTTGATGATTTTTTTTTGTTTTGTTTTATGTGAGGTCTCCAAAGCAAATTCCTTTCAACTGCACTCACAGAGCACTTCCATATCAGTGTTGATTAAAAACTAAATAAGCATGTGAAGGAAAAAGAGAAGCTGTGCATCTCCACAAAGAGCTCATCATTGTATAACAGTGATAAAGTCCTGATTTGAGCTCAACAACTCCAGGGTTGAATTATTTATTTTCGATAAGAAAATTAAAACTTGCATTTGTCTCCTTGGGTACAAAACTACAATTGTGCTCACATGTCAAATATGAAATGTGTACTTTTGAAAAACTGCAGCAAATTAGTCTGTCATAAGTCATCGCATATTTCAAGCTGATAATGCTCTTCAGTGCTCTTTAGTATTAAAGAAACAGACACTGAGAAACCACATCTCTGTTTTTATTATGACACAAAACAATGCATATAAAACAGGATTCAGAGTTAGAAGACTTGACCATTTTAACTTCAGAATTTTTTTTTTTTGCAGTGGTCGCACCACATAATGAAACCTACATACAAATCAAACACAAAACATATATTTTACTCAGACCTACAATTGTAAGGTTATATAAACAGAACCACATTATGTGGCACAACATTGGTGCAGAGAAACTATAGAATAATCTGATAACTGTCTCAGCGATATCTTTAAGTATTTTCATATCATGGTTTACTGTCTGGGTCCTCATGTCACTCTGCTTCTTCCCTCTTTTCAATTCTCTGACAACTGTAATCAAATTTGTCTCAGCTATTGGATTTGATTGTGTGTTAGATGGAACAATTAACAAATGTATTGTTCAATAAAATATACATGAGGAAAATTATATCAGACACTGAGA
Organism: Paratilapia polleni; assembly: GCA_015106735.1. Classification (NCBI taxonomy): domain Eukaryota; kingdom Metazoa; phylum Chordata; class Actinopteri; order Cichliformes; family Cichlidae; genus Paratilapia; species Paratilapia polleni. The sequence continues at coordinate 8,393 of VUQI01042959.1, read as the reverse complement.
ACCAAAAAAGTATAACATTAGAAAACAAAAGAGAAATTTGTTTTGTTTATGACTGTCATTTCAAATGACCCTAAACTCTATACTAAAATCTCTTCAATACTATAACAATAAAACAGACTGTAAGTTAGAAAATTAGTTCTCATTGGATCGACAGAACAACCTTTTGAGATGTTTAGAAAGTTTGTTCATTTTTAGTTTATATGATTGGGGTGCAGAGAGGATTATAAGTTACAACTACAATGTCATTACAAAATGTGCAATTTTTGGAAACTTTGATTCCAGTCTAACTATAATCATAGCATAAGTAAGCAAACAAGAATAGTTAATTAAAACTAGCATGAGGCAAACAGGTTTGTGCAGCCTTTTTCCTGACATTTCCACAACTTTGATAAGCAACTATATTTATCTTTGTGTATGTAAAAAGTATGAAAAGCATAGGAAAAAGAGCAACATTAAATGCAACAACCATATAGAGATAGTGCTCTTGAAGTCACAGAGTAAAGATGGTTGACTGAACTGTTACAAAAAATACCTTTCAAAGTAAAGCTACAGAGTGGTGTAGTTACATTTCCAGCTATTGGCACTGCAAACTGAACAGCAGGTAGAAACCAGGCCAAAACCAGGAAAACATTGACTGTTGTTCTTCTCATGAGAAGAACTGCAGGTGCGTCGATCTTCGAGCCAACGGATTCCAAACTAGGTTTTCAGGTAGGTAGCTACGGGCAGCACAGAGAAACGAGATGAGTAAACACAAAGCTACAGGTTACAAACTGAAGCGGCCTAGGAATCACCATATCCACCGGGACGGTCTGGCAGGGAAATGGATGTCCCTTCCTCACAGAAATTCCCGGCAATGGAATCCATCCCCTCTGTCCCCTCCACACACGCAGAGATTCCCTGCCCGGGAATCTGTCCCCTCCGTCCTCTCCGCGCTCGCAGATTCCCTGCCCGGGAATCCATCCCCTCCATCCGCTCCACGCATATGCAAATCCTATTAAGTACTCAATAAACATGTATGCAACAAAATACATAATTCATCACCTCATAAACGGGAAATCAATCCGTTGATCTGAAAAAATTCTAAATGACTATGATGTCACAGCAGCTTAGCTCCTGCACCTAGTTACTGTTGAATAGCAATATATGCATACTAACATTAAACATGATTTTCTTCTATGTCCGCTCCATGCGCGCAGATTACCGACCTGAGAATCTGTCCCCTCTGTCCACTCCACGCGCGCAGAACACTTATGGACTTATGATTTTTTACCTGAGGCATGCCCTGTCTCTGCAGCAGCAACAGGAGGCAGCTCCTTCTCTGCCTCTTCTCACCTTTCATGCACCTCATGCCTCGTGCCTTCCTCAATTTTCTTTTTAGAAACTCTTTTTATGCCCATTTTTGAAGTCTTTTAGCTAGCCTAGTTAACCATCACCAGATCAACCTGCTTTGCAACACAGCTGCTGGAGTCCCACTTGCTGTTGAATGCAGTTTGTCGAACCAATCAACACAGGCGCAGACGTTAGGTTGGACCTGCAGGATGGATGCTCAGCTGTGATTGGTTCTTACGATTGGGGTAGATTGGTCAGACAGAGACAGGAGTGTTTCAGATGTGATTTTGCCCGTGATAAACGATGACAAAAAGACGACTGAATAATCCTGTCTTTGAATAAACATTTACTTTATGAGATCGGGGGCTATTCAAAACAACATCCAGGGCTAATGACGCATCTACTTATTTCTCTTTTTAAATTGCATTTTTAAAAAGATTTTGAAAATCTGTTTTTTTAATTCTGAATTCAAAAATGTTTTTTTTTAAATTATGTTTTAATTGAGAGTTTAATGCTTTTTTCCATAAATCCATTTTCCATTTGAAGTATTTATTAATGGATTAATAGTTCATTTTGAAATATTGATTTATAATTACTCTTTTTATTTCCCATTAAATTATCAAATAATGAATAACTATTAATGTCTAAATAACTAAAAGAAATTAAAAATTAATTCATGTAGGAATTTACTAATGCATATTTTATTGCACAGTTCATTATTAAATCACAAAATGCTTTATTTTGATGCGCGTGACTCTCCTGGTCCTCCATAAGCACACAGCTATAGGCTACAACCTCCCAACTTTAAGCCTTAAAATCCAGCAGTAGAGTAGACAGGAAAATGGGGAGAGAGAGCAGGGGGAACAACACACAGGAAATGGCCCAGGGCAGAACTGGGCCTCTGCAGTAGCCTTCTGGCCTATGGGTCACCTGCTCACCCAGTGAGTTATACCAGCGCCCCACCAATTCTGTTTTTGTACCAGGCTGTAAACATGTTAATTTCGTCACTTAACACGGGAGCTTGCCAATTGGAAAAAAAGAGCCTTAGCAAGGTGTTGGACCAGAGTAGCTTCAATAAAACTTGATCGAAGGATGATCGCCATTCTTTTAAATGGATATTCCCTCATTAGGTGTTTTGGTGATGGTGGTGATGCTTTTGACTGGTGCTATCTAACACACCAGTCAAAATCTCCCACATGTAGTTTGAGATCTCGTGACTGGAAGTCCATAGCATATTATTCACATAATTTACCTTCTCATCAAACCTTTCAGTGAGTGGAAGAGACAAATCCCATCAGGATAGAAATGTTTCATCACAGGATAAAGGTACAGTGACCCCCCCCCCAATAACAGGACATGTGACATACCACAACTGCAAAAGTTTTCTCACAAACACAACAGAGTCGGGTCCCCTCCTTGTAGAGGGGTCAAAGGTTCAGGTTTTTTCCCTTTTTTTCTCTTCCCTTGCCACCCATCTGTATACACACATACACACAAAGGCAGATTCTCATCTCTCGAAGCTGCATCAAAGGTCAGGAAGGAGTAATGAAGTAAAAAGATCAAGGAGACAGACAGCAAGCAGCAGAAAATAGGCAGCCAGAGAGATGTATTATGAGAGAATCTGAGAAAGGAGCTTGTTACCAGCGATAGACAGATATGTGTCAGAGAGGGGCCGGGAGTGAGACATTTCAGGGGTAAATGACGAGAGAAGGTTGAGAAAAAAAGAACAAAGAGGAGGACAAAGAGAAGGTGTGTGAGCACAGATGGAGATAATGAACCCATCAAGGTCGGCTGATGTGATATAACACGTCAGAAAGAAATTGTCTCCTCTGTCCTTCTCTCATCTGTCCGTCCCTCAATCCGTCCTGGCACCACAATGCTTTAATGCTACACTTTTGGCACTTGAACACATATTTCGGGTCTGATGAGAGCTATTCATTAGGAAGTGAGGGCTTTTCATATGGGGCGCCACTGCCTCGCAATCACGTCTACGGCATTGCCATTACCTCCGGTCTAATTGATGTTAGATTTATTAAAGTTAATGAGCCAACTGGCCATCTGTTGAGCAGCTGAGGCAGCACGGGGGACGATCAGCAATGCGAGGGCAGAAGACGGACGATGGAAAACCTGCAAGGGCAGACCTGGTTCGCTCGGGGAGGGTGAGAAAACTGAGAGAGACAAAGAGATTCACTGCCAACTCCTCTTCTCCCTCCCTCCATCCTTCCCGTCCTGCAATCAAACACAAGCTCTCACATTACTCTGTGTTTTTTTCCACTCTCCCATACGTCTTGCATCCTTTTTATGGCGTTCATATTTCAACTATATGGCTCTATATATGGCGGGTATATATATGGCATATGATTAACGGTCGTCAGCTGGCCCTGTATGTCCAATAAATCTTAAATATATATATTTTACAGACTTATATACTTCTTCGAAATGGAGATGAAATTTTAATTTGAGATAGCGGTGCTGCTTGCTGGCTAGCATGTACTTTATTTTCTCTCAGGCCTTGATGTTGACTGTTGGGGTTCCCTTTGTTGTGGCTTCATCCTCTAGCACTGGGATGTCAAACATAAAGTCAGAACTGGCGCACTGGTTCTGAGTTCAGTCCAGCCCACTGGATGAATCTGCAGAGAGTGAAAATTGCAAAGATGGAGGAAATACATTTTGGACTTTTCACTTTTCACTGACTTCTTTACACTAAAATAAAGGGCATATTGGAGGTATTTTCTTTTTGCAGGACACGTTTAGTGGTCTGGCCCATTTAAACTCAAATTGGGGTGTATGTGCCCCGTGAACTAGCATGAGTTTAGCACCAGTGCTCTAGTGGCTTCTCCAAGGCTTCAGAGTCTGAAGGGCAAAATCACACTTTATGAGTTTATATATCTTTGTGAGTGTTTATCACTTGGAGTGTTTTAATAAACTGGTCTGTGAGAATATGAAGTGCTGCCTGCAGGAGTGACCACATGTAGATACTGTTATTAATCCCTGCCAGGTGCAAGGATACGTAAAATCTCTGTCAGGTATGTGTTGCTACCAATTTGTCACATTTATCTTCCAGCTAAATATGGCACCTACCTACTCATGAGTCTCTCTGTCAAACCCAATCCAAAAAACCCCAAAAAACAAAAAACAAGCAAGCAAAAAACCATCTGGACTGAGAACCCACAGCAGTTAGAAATGATCACCTACAGCTTTTTTTCCCCCCAAGCACATATGTAGATCCAATCTTGTCTAAGTCTTAAGGTCAAAAAGTTGAAGGATTTGGACTAGAAATGTGAAAACTGGTGTGAAAGTGTGAGCTATTGTTGTTGTGTCATTTAAAGCCCCCTGCTGTATAATCAGAACTACAGCAAAATGTGTTTGGCTCTGCAGTCACTCTGTGCCCTGTGAATACACTAAATTAATCTCTACAGGGAAAATGTGTAGAGCTAATGGCCTTGGCAAGTAAATGTACTTTCAATTTATCAATATTAATCCTTACTAGGTGCTTTCAAAGACGAACGTGACTTTACACTGCAACACCTTCCCTCTATAGGAGCTGCTCCGTGAGTTTATGTGCTCATTTAATTTAAAGATGACTGTCTACGTATTGAGGCTGCTTTTTAATCTTCAATGTTTTGTTTAAAAAAACAGAAAGAAGATATCTTTAATAAATGTGGGAGTCATTCTTTTTAAGTGCTAAAGAAAAGACTATAGGCAATTATGTATTCACTCACCCAAAACAGGCAGAGAAGACACTGTGACTTTTGAGGGAACTGGTTATGGTTTAAAATGAAACAAGTCACACTATTATCCAAATAGCATAAAGGTAATGAGTTTGTATTATCTTATGGCTCAGTCACCCTAGAGTAAAAATAGGACAGCAACTTGGACAGCACGTGGTTGCCCAGTGATTACAGTGAATTTGTTCACATTCAGCGACTGACTGAAAGTACTTGCGATGACCAACTGGAAAACAGTCGCAAGGTGGTTGCATTGGTTGCTTGGTGGAAGGCAACCTGTCTCCAGACAATCGCAGTCCAAATCGGACTTACTGCAATCACTCTCAGACAGACTGGCAAAGGTTTGCAGATAACTACTATGTCATTTATAAACGCAGACAGAATGCCAACATGTTGCAATCAATCTGAGTCAATCTATGCCGATGAGTGCTGTCTTGACGCACCAAAGTCCCTTTGAAGACGGCAACTGACTGCAAGTAGTGACAGACTTGATCCATTCATTTTAAAGGCAACAAGATCACAAGTTCAATACACACAGTCAGAATAATTTTGCCCGTGCCGCGGTCTCCAACCAGTGTCCAAGCCTTTTTCCCTAGTGTGACTGTAGGGTTATGTGACAAAAATCTGATGTTTTCCTGTTTGTTGTTGTTTTTTTTTTTTGTTTAGTTTATTTTTTGTTTAGTTTGTCCTTTTGAAAAACTAAAACATCAGTAAAATAAACTATACTTAGCACAAAAAGTAAGGAAATTTGTGTTTGGTCGATTATTTCCTTGTTGTAACAATGCTTCTTGGCAATAAATCTCATACCGTTGGAAAGCCTGTTTATTTCCCTTTAATGGTGCCACATTTGCAAGGAAAATGCATTTGTGGATTGACCAGCAGAGTTGAGTATGTGGGCTGCACCCATGAAGAACTTGTCAAATCTTCTCTGCCAATACCAAACACCTTATTCTGCTATTGACTCTTGTTTTGAGCTTCTGGTACTCCAGGTGCTGACAATCAGGTAGCAACATCAGCAACATTAACAGCACTTGTGAGCACGGACCCTGCTACAGCGGTCAGTTGGTGTCTGCTCCAAGCATGCCACGTTTGACTGACCTCGATAGGGCCTGTGCCATAGGGCAACTTCAAGGTGACCATCATGAGGAGGAGGTGCCAGGCTGTTGTGGCTGTGTATGGTTCTTCCACATGCTACTGAGGCCCCTGTTTGTTAAATGAATAAATTGTTGAATTGCCAATATGTCTTGTTTCTTCAGACTTCAATCATCCAATCCAATAAACAACACCAAACAAGAGTCAGTAGCAGAATAAGCTGTTTGGCATTGGCAGAGAAGATTTGACAAGTTCTTCATGGGTGCAGCCCACATACTCAACTCTGCTGCTCAACCCAACAAATGCATTTCCCTTAGATGCATTTTCCTTAATCAAAATGATGTTTTTAATGCTAAAATATAATTGTTTTTATCCGCAAATTTTCAAATTAACTGTTACAAAAAAAGCAGAAAAAAATAATTCAATTCAATTAAATTCAATTTTATTTATATAGCGCCAAATCACAACAACAGTCGCCTCAAGGCGCTTTATATATTAGGGTAAAGACCCTACGATATTAGACAGAAAACCCCAACAATCAGACGACCCCCTATGAGCAAGCACTTGGCAACAGTTTGAAGGAAAAACTCCCTTTTAACAGGAAGAAACCTCCGGCAGAACACATATTTTTGATTACGATGCCAAAGTACACTCATTTATTTGCATTCCTGAATTAGTTTTAGTGGTTGAATGTTTGATTAATTTCTGTCTGCTCAGAGAAGTACAGTGTGCTGGCTCATATTTGGGTATATAATTTTTTTTTTTATAATTTGGGTGTATACAAATGTGAATTTAGTTTATAACTATCCACCAGGTTATTTATATATGTATAAATAACCTGGTGGATAGTCTTCTGTGTATTTGTCACAGGCTTCTGCTGATTCAGCCAATCAGTACCATGTGTCGTCCGCAAGAAGCAGATGCACCTGCCAACCTGCCTGTCTAGGATGTAAATGTAGAAAAATTGCATGTTTATCCAAATGCGCACACAACATATGCCTCATAATAACTGCTTCAGCGTGGACCCTAACATGTCTCAAGGTAAGGAGCTAAACACAGTGTATCATGTGGCTCCAGCTGATCTCAGCTCTGTGGGGTTCAGCGTGAAGTCCACTGAATTAGTCTGTTTGCTGAACAAAGCACATCTGCTGAGCTGCTGTAGTGAGAGAATGAACCAGACTCCCAGTGGCTCTGTGAGAAAAAGAATTCTACAATGTTGGAGCTAACTGAAGGTACAGTGGCTCATCCATTCATCTGACCTGGGGAACCTTACAGTGCTAACATCATGTTAGATGGATACATCACTGCTAAAACACTGTCTGTGCTTAGAGTTACCAGTGCTCATTTGTTTACATGATGTAGTCCTGTCAGTTTTCAGGTACATTAAAATGCTAACATAAAATTAGCATTTCTGATGCATAAGGGCCTTGTCTCTACTCTTTGCCTGGATGGTTTGCTTTCATTGTGACTGTGTGTGTTATATGAGTGTCAACTGTTGATGTGGGTTAGGGTTTTTTAATGTCTGCACCCACCCTACTCATTAGGAGAGCTAAACCTGCAAAAAATAACCTTTAATTTACCACCAAACCTCACACAACCAAAAATCTCTGTTCCAGAAGTTAAAACCATAACATTTCTAATTGTACAAATCAATTTTATCCAGTTACACTATATTGTCAAAAGTATTCACTCATCCATCCAAATCATTGAATTCAGCTGCATCCAAGCCTTACATCACCAAGCGCAGTGCAAAGTGTCGGATGCAGCGGTATAAAGCACGTCGCCACTGGACTCTAGAGCAGTGGAGACGTGTTCTCTGGAGTGACGAATCACGCTTCTCCGTCTGGCAATCTGATGGACAACTCTGGGTTTGGCGGTTGCCAGGAGAACGGTACTTGTCTGACTGCATTGTGCCAAGTGTAAAGTTTGGTGGAGGGGGGATTATGGTGTGGGGTTGTTTTTCAGGAGTTGGGCTCGGCCCCTTAGTTCCAGTGAAAGGAACTCTTAATGCTTCAGCATACCAAGACATTTTGGACAATTTCATGCTCCCAACTTTGTGAGAACAGTTTGGGGATGGCCCCTTCCTGTTCCAACATGACTGCGCACCAGTGCACAAAGCAAGGTCCATAAAGACATGGATGAGTGAGTTTGGTGTGGAAGAACTTGACTGGCCTGCACAGAGTCCTGACCTCAACCCCATAGAACACCTTTGGAATAAATTAGAGTGGAGACTGTGAGCCAGGC
>VUQI01042951.1:0-10423 GCA_015106735.1 Paratilapia polleni | reverse complement strand
GCATCCATGGCTGAGTTCCAAGGAGAAAACCACTGCTGACCAAAAAGAACATAAAGGCTTGTCTCAGTTTTGCCAAAAAAACATCTTGATGATGCCCAAGACTTTTGGGAAAATACTCTGTGGACTGACGAGACAAAAGTTGAACTTTTAGGAAAGCGTGTGTCCCATTACATCTGGCGTAAAAGTAACAGCATTTCATAAAAAGAGCATCATACCAACAGTAAAATATGGTGTTGGTAGTGTGATGGTCTGGGGCTGTTTTGCTGCTTCAGGACCTGGAAGACTTGCTGTGGTAAATGGAACCATGAATTCTGCTGTCTACCAAAAAATCCTGAAGGAGAATGTCCGGCCATCTCTTTGACCTCAAGCTGAAGCGCACTTGGGTTCTGCAGCAGGACAATGATCCAAAACACACCAGCAAGTCCACCTCTGAATGGCTTAAGAAAAACAAAATGAAGACTTTGGAGTGGTCTAGTCAAAGTCCTGACCTGAATCTGATTGAGATGCTGTGGCATGACCTTGAAAAGGTGGTTCATGCTCTTGAACCCTCCAATGTGGCTGAATTACAACAATTCTGCAAAGATGTGTGGGCCAAAATTCCTCCACAGCGCTGTAAAAGACTCATTGCCCATTATCACAAACGCTTGATTGCAGTTTTTGCAATTTTTTGTTTCCCTTAATAATAAAAACCTTCATTTAAAAACTGCATTTTGTGTTTACTTGTGTTATCTTTGTCTAATATTTAAATTTGTTTGATGATCTGAAACATTTAAGTGTGACAAACATGCAAAAAATAAAAAGAAATCAGGAAGGGGGCAAACACTTTTTCACACCACTGTATTTGCTCCACTGCTGTAGCACCCTAGAGTGTGAAAATAAGAGGATGGAGGGAAAGCTAATGAAGCTAACTGTGAGGGATTCTACTATAAAAGATGCATTAAAAAGACAAGAGTACACTGTGTTTACCATTTGGTCTCTGACATGATGGAAAGGCTCAAACATGAATCTCATGTTTAGTGGGGAATGTTTAGCCAAAGAAATAAATCCATAAGGTCAAACAGGGATCAAAAAAGCACAAGAGGCCAGGAATACATAAAACAAAACACACACACACACACATATATATCTATACAAAGCACTAATTAGGGGAACAGGACACAGGCCAGGGTAGCAGGTGAAAACAATCAGGGAGGAGTAGGCAATCAAAAAGGAGGGAAAAGAAAAGGCAGGAAGTAAAACTAGAACTAGACACAAAACAAAACTAACCTTCAAAGTAAAACAGGAAATAGCATTAAACACAGAGAGAAGAAAACTAGACATGAAGACAGAACCAAAGGAACACTGGAGGACGACAGCATAAAAACAGAAGACAAGAAGGAAGAATGAGGGAACTAAACGCACAGGAAATAACCAACTCAGAGTATAAGCTGAACCTAAATAAAGACCAGGGACTCAAAACTAGGACTAGAGTTAGACCCTCTAAACTCCAAAATGCTAGTAACTACAACTCACATAGTACAATAAAACAGAGTCTCAGCACGAGTTAAAGGACATCAAAATAGGAATCAAAACTCAGCCTCCAAAAAATTAGAATCAAAACATCAAACACTAGAATACAGAAAATCCTATGCAGAAACCCAAACTCAGATATATTAACTAAGGATTCAAAACTCAGAGATGCACAAAATCCTGGGACCAACACAATCAGGGGACAAAGAAAGTAATCATTCTACCTGACATGCATCAAAAACTATTTATTTATTTATTAATTTTTCAAAAAAGTACATTTTGCTAAACCCTAAACATAGGGTTATGGTTAGGGTTAGGTGAAGATAGAGTTGGGGTTGTCACATATGTTGACTTAGACCTCAGAGGGTTAATTCTCTTCCCAGCAACTTCACACTTACCATATACGACATTGTGTTTTCTTTCATTGTCATTGTCTGATTATACATCTCCCTCTCTTTTTTTTCCCTGTTTATGCATGTGTTGGGAAGTAGGGTGTCGGGATATCATAATGTCTCAGGGGATACAGCTGTCCACGCCTTCATCTGTCCCACCAAAGTATCAAGCGTCCTCAGCTGAGTGTTCATCCGTTGATCCATGTTGAGTATTGATCAGTGATTTTGTTGACTTTGAGTTTGACCCTGCCTTATATGTCTTCTTACATTTAGAAAAAAAACATTTATATTTATCAACTGCTTGGACAGCAACATTACTAGATTTACCTACGTGTGAATCAAATATAGTTTTCCTCACTTTTGTGTGCAGCTGTGTCCCCTGCAGCCTCAACCAATCATTTAGATAATGATGCACAATAACCCTGAACTAAAGTATATATAAAGAAATGTGATCAGTATGTGCATACAACACAATAATTGATATTACCTCTTGTTGTTGTTTTTACCTACAATGGCCTTAATACACTGTGGTTTTTACAAGCTTTGTTATTCTTCCGATTTAAGAGGAACATAATACACAGGGACAAATTTTATTCTTACATTTCTAGAATAATTATACAATTATTTGTGTAATAATGTGAGTATTTATTTATTTATTTATAGTCCTAGTTACTCTCCAGCACTGATGAATGAAATTTGACAAATCTTTCAGTCCTACCAAATTAGTTATTAGACCATGGTTTCTTTCTCCTTCTACCTCCCTATCTGTCCACCCAGACACCACGCCTCGTCCCTCCATGCAGCCATTTTCACAGACATATGCCCTTAATCCTCCTGATAAGGTCAGGGGTCAGAGGTTGCGGGTCATTCTTCAACCCCCTTCCCTTTCCCCTTGCAACCCCCACCTGCCCCTTGCCATTGACCGTCTAGTCGTCCCCCACTTTTTGTCTCTCCATCTGTTGTTGTCTTTGTCCCTGCATCCTGACCATGACCATGTACACACTTTTATAGATTGTGTGAAAGTTCAGGCCTCTGCTAACCTCACAAACAGCAGCCATCCTTACTCAGCAAGACTTGATTTCAGCTAGATAATAGAAACATTCACCTTTACTGTGAGGCATTTATCTCACATATCCTTTTTTTTAAGACATAATGTCTTATGATCTTTGACATATGACATAACATCAGATATGATGTATTATTTTCACACATATTTATTTGGATAGAATTAGTATTTCCTACAGTGTTATAATAGGGATTAGTATATATTAATCTCACTTTTAAACAAATGGAACTAATAAAAGCCTTGCCTGCAGCAATGTTTGAGTATTAATGAAATTTTCAATGCACTAATGCAGAGTACAAACATTCCAAGTTCTATACTTTTTGAAGATCTGTAAACCACATTTTGAGTGGTCATGTTAACAGATAACCAAAGCCTAAAGCCTAAAGCCTGTTCTGTCAACCCCAAAAGAGAACAAATTGATCAATAAATTAATGAATAAATTAGAGATCAGCCTCTTCTTCACTGCATTGAAATGTGCTCCAAAATTCTTTGAAAATGCTATGGAATGGAAGCTATACTAAATTTAGAAGACGGAGTATAGTATACAACAGTGCTTTTAGTGAGTAAATTCAAATTCAATAAATTAGAATTTAGGAATAGTAGCTCCTCAAATTAAAGTATTTAAAAAATTAAAGTATTTTTTCATATATTAGCAGGATCCAATACTTTATTGTATAACATACATTGTATTTTAGTGTTTGACAGCCTATGTCAAGCAAGAGTTTGAAATTGCTTGAGTCTTGTTAGAAGAAGAGGTGTTGCCTCACAGCCGGAAACTATTGTTTAAACTTTGCTGGCATAAAATTCAAACTGAGCATATATCTTTCAAAGAAAAATCAACTTTCATAGTTTCAACATTTGATATGTTATTAAATATGGGGTTACATGACTTGAAAAAAATTTTATTCTGTTGATTTTATTGACTGATTTCTATTTTACACAGTGCCCCAACACTTTTGGAAACAGGATTGTAATTGAGAACAGCTAATGAAAGTAATAAATATAATTTAGCTTAGAGTATGGACATCTGCAGGGTGATGGATGAGTGCACGTCCACCCCCTACAGCAAGCCATATAGTAGGCCCATGCTCAGTCCATCCCCCACTAAAAAGCTGGGGTCAAAGGTAAGAAGAAGGCATTGGGCTTGACATATAGACAATGAGCTTGCTTCCCCTCCCCTCACCACTACCACCAGTTGTTATGGTCAAGTGACATTCACACGCATACATGCACACACAGGGTCTGTCATTGAGGACTAGTAAGTGATGTGATAAAGATTGCAACAATGGCTGCATGTTTCCTGGAGAGTACATTTTTTGACTCCACCATGGCCAGTACAGACATTGTTTAAATAGTAGAGGAACAGTAACACTTCAGGAAGTGTGTTTGTTTATCTGATTTGATGTTTCATGTAGATTAATTCAATTCAATTCAATTCAATTCAATTCAGTTCAATTCAATTTTATTTATATAGCGCCAAATCACAACAACAGTCGCCTCAAGGCGCTTTATATTTTAGGGTACTGTTTGACCTCAGTGTCAGTACAGAAATGGGACCAGGATATGTTTAGCCTTGCTAAATGCAAAGATGGTTAAAAAAGGCAAAACAGCTAACTTAGCTGTCACTCCTTAGTGACCATGCATAACATTTCCCAAGTCCAGTCCTCATAATGGCATGGGCATGTTAAAGAAGCATTGTTGTAACTTTGAACAAAAATAGGAAAATCTTAGCCCATTTATTTGGAATAACTCACTTTATTATAAGCCAAGGTACACATGGTACATTCTGACCTCTGTGCAATGTATGCTTTCATAGAGCTAACTGAGTTTTACTAGGGTAAACACCTCTTACATTTCGTACAATATCTTACAGGTACTCCTTTATGAGAGCTAATTATGAACAGTCTTCAGAAATTTATGCTGCCATGGTTTACATTTTTCAGTTATACATTTAATGGTGGTTTTTAAGTTGATTTCTGCTGTTTATTGGTCTCGTATTAATTCAGTCTTGAGACAAATTTAATATTAACAAAAGTGTAAGAGTTTATTCATTTTATCTCTCCATATTTCTAACTGTATGCTAACTTTTAACTCATAAACGTAATACTTTTCAAATGCTGGTCATGCAGCCATCTGTACTGCACACATATCGCTGCTTATTACACATATATCTGATAGGTATACTGAGAAAGTGTATTTAGAGACATGCTGGACAGCCAGTGGTCAGTATTGATGGGCTGATGGAGCTTTAATGTGTCAGTAGAGAATTATTGCTAAAGAACATGTCAGCAGGCCCTGTATGCCTCACCTTGTACCACGAGGCGTCCAAGTGCAGTACGTCTCATTCTGGTGCCAGGCCGATTGGCAGCACACACATACACACCAGAGTGCTGCAGAGAAACATCTGAAATCATCAGGTTCCCTGTCCCAAGAACCTGGATGCCCTCCACCCCAATGGAGCGTCCGTCTGAGAGACACACAGACACAAAGACATACAGAGATGGTTTGTTAAATTAAACTTACAGTGTGTGGCCTGCTAATACTTTTCTTTTACATTCTATTGGAATGCTACAGAGGCACCTAGCCTGCTCCAGGAAACAATGGGCCTTGGGTTTCCTGTGGCGATGCACTCCAAGATGGCAGTCTGATGGACTGTGATGGTTAGATTTTGGGGTCCTGACAGTATGACTGGCTCCTTGTAGGCTCTTGGACCCCCATCTGGAAGTTTGACAAAGCACAAAAAGAGAGTATGGAACAAATGACAAAATACACTGACACAAACAATGAGTGTATAGTGTCAGTATAGTATACAATAAGTAGTATGTAGCTGTGTTTGGTATACAATTGTGGACTGTTTTTATTTAAAGTGACTGTTGAAAATGCCTTTGCAAAAGTGTATGCATGCTTTGGTACTGGCGCTATCTGTTTTCTTACATATTAAAAGACTACATGCCCTCAGTTAAGAACATGTATACACTTTAAAAAAGAAAAAAAATGGAAAAACTCAAAATATCAAGGCAACATGATTCAATATCTTTCTGAATTTTTTCAACTTTTGACTGTTGTTGACTTTACTAAGATTTACACATTTAGACAAGAGTTCTTCCAAACTGAATTTTCTTGGTCACCTACTTATGATATTGCTGTGAGGTTACAATAAAAAATGGCATGTATTTCTACCATTCCTGAGGCTGGTTTCATGTTTCTTCCTAGTTGCAAATCAGCAACCTTTCATGTGTTAGGCAAATGTGCTAACCATGGCAATACACAAAGATTTGCCTTTACAAATCATCAAGGATATTGATGTCACTGTAATTGTATTTAAAGACACAGCTGAAACATTGTTCATTCTGTAAAACATCACATGGTTCTGAACATGGCCTTAAGTAAAACACACCTAAATTAAACATATGTGTGTTATACAACATTGTTGAATGAATTGTTGAATATAGTTAAAGATTGCACTTCAACTCCTTTACTAAATTAATTCAAATACATTTAACTGTTGCATTTTAGCAGCAATTAACCTTTGAAGTAAAGATTCAAAAGATTTTTGAAGTAACAGCTGCCAGTTCACTCGCAGTGTAAATATACTGTTGGCTTGTAACATTTCTGAAATTGAGACATCCACAACATTGTGTCGCAGTTCCATCTCCCTGTACCCTGACACCCATGTGGAACTGTTAGAGTAGTGAAAGCCTGCTTCTCTGGTGAAAGCTGCAATCTTTGCTGATCATTCACATAACTGGAAATACATCTGAAAAATGGAATATGTTTTTTGTTGATGATCCAATCATGATCAAGCAATTAAAGACCCCCCCCCCCTTTTTTTTTTGGGATTCCTTCTCTCTAAAGCAACACTGAGGTACCAACAAACTGGCCCAACAATGGAGGTATTAACTGTATTTTTGGAGAATTGTTCCACCACTAATATCCAGTGTTTGAACCGTTCAGAAATAATGTTCGAATTCAGGTGCCGAAAAGTTTTTTTGCACACATGCAGTTTGCTGCTCAGACAAGTTTAAAGCACATGCACTTACACTCATAAGGACATATGCATGACGCCATGCTGAAGCTGCAACTCCAAAATCCTTGTTATGCAGCTTTGAAAAACCTTACAAGGGCAACAGTAGGGTGAAGTTTGCCACACTGACAAGCTTTTGTTTGTTGCCACTGGCAAATCTTTAATTCTGAGTCAGATAATTTTTAAAACTTTACTGAGATGAACAATTGCTAGTTGTCATTTTTACAGTATATGTATTGTCATATTATTATTTTATTTCATATTGAATGTGCTGAAACACAGAGCCTAGAAAAAAAAGTGTAATTGTCCTATGGGTGCTAATCTTGACTGCAACTCATAAGAGGCTGACATAGTTGCATAAACTTTACTTGAACCAAACTTAACAAAAATAGTAAAAGTCTAAGCACTACTGTTAACAACAAAGCGACATTCACTCCAACAGGATATCTGCACAACTAATTCTGTTCAACAGTTTTCAGTTATAAAAGCTTAAAATTTAAGGATAAAAACAAAGATCCTGTTTTAGCTGAGGACTGTTGGTGGAAACAGCTCAAGTTGTAATGGCAGTTACCACTACAGTTACATAGACACATGCCATGGAAATGGACTGCCATGTATATAGTGCTTTTCCCATCTTACAGATCACTCAAAACACTTTAGACTACAAGCCACTTTAACTATAAATTCCACACAGAAAGGCCACAGGCTTGAACAAGAAACCTTTTGCTATGAGGCAACAGTGCTAACCACCGCACCAGTATACCAGCCATACCATAAGAGTTACATTTATAAAGGCATGTTTACTGCTCACTCCAAAAGTGTTTCCCTAACCGACTGTGTATTGCAAGAGAACAGGAGTTCACTTACCAGTGATATTGAGTGTGGCCTCATGGCTGTAGCGAGTGTTGGCAGTGTTAGTGGCAACACAGCGGAAAACCCCTGCATCTGCTTTTCTCACCCCCGTCACCTGGAGGATACCCATTGGTAGAAGAGTGTACCTGGACAGGAAGAGGATGTCAAAGTCAGGATGAGAAACTAAAAACTATTACTTTTTCTACTGCTATAAAGTGATTACAAAATAGGAGAAGGAATTCACAAAATGTTGCCAACTTACAAATGTACACTGTAGTTAAAAATATTGTATTAATTTCAAACTAAAACTGTATAATGAATTTAGATAACAAAATTATTTTGCTAAGACGTTTGTACCTATTTGTGTTAGTCACTGTTGTCTCTGTTACTGTTTGTTGTACTATTTGTTTGTTTTTTGTATTTATGTACTGTTTTTGTTGCTTGTTGTGCAAAATGCAGACTCTCTGTTGGTTTATGATCGCCAAGCACTGTTTGATATTAGACTACTTGCTACAAAACTGATGAAGTATGATCTGAGAAGCCAGAAAAGCTTCCTTCTCCTGCTCCTCCTATCAGAAATACATCCCCACCTCTTTCACACCTAGGCTTCACTGCCCTGGAGGGGACATCACAGACGCCGGGGTGAATGCAGCAGCTGGCTGGTCAAGCTGAAAGGTTATCTGGCGCTGTTCCCCAGGACTAGTCAGCTTCCCTTTGGCTTCCTGACTGAATATGGATCATTTCATTCCCGCTTTGTTTCCTGGTGCTTTCTGGATTCTACCAACACCTGGCTGGTACCTGTTGTCAGCTCGGATATAGGGAATTTCAAATTTCCTCACCTCTGTGGTGAAACACCAGAGCCTTTAGGTGCTGGGTCAGGCACCCCAGATGGCTCATCTCCTGGCTCCCGAGAGACTGGTTAATGCTAGATCTCTAGCAAATAAGACATTAATTCTAAATGACTTCTTCTCCTCCCATGGTTTGAATTTTCTATTTGTGGCTGAGACTCAGCTGAGTGTTTGTGAGTCAGGCTCCTTTTCAGAACTTGTACCACTTGGTTGTGCATATTTTAACTCTCCAAGGACTACTGGTCAAGGAGGAGGACTTGTGACTGTTTTCAAAGAAACTTATAACTATAGCCAACTGCCACACGTTTCCTTTTCAAGTTGAGTTGGGTCAACAACACCTGGTACTGTGCGCATCATATACCAACATCCTAAATATAATAGGGACTTCATAACTTACTTCTCTGATTTCTTGGCTGGAAACTGTGTATTTACAAACTATGACTGCTGGAGGTCTGAACATCCATGTTTGTTGCCCAACTAAGCCGCTGCCTAAGGACTTACTTCTCTTGAAGTAAATTGTGATATGAAAAATTTCTCCACTTTTTTCTGGATAAGATTGCTACTATTAGAGCAAATATGTTACCCTTACATTACTATTACTTGTTGTTACCTGCTGTTTTTACCCATTTTGAGCCTGTTTCTCTCTCCTCTTTCAAGAAAAGTGTTGTAAATTTGAAGCCCTCAGCCTATCCCGTCGACACTTCTATTCTGGGGCCAGTTCTTTTATCTTACTTACTTCCCCCAGGTATCCCTTTTTAAAAGATATGGCATCTCTTTCCACTGTTTCCATGATGATTCCCAAATTTACCTGCCCCTTAAAAGGAATGATGGTAACTTCTTAAAAATGTTGTTGGAGTGTTTCAGTGACATCAAAGCTTGGATGGCCTTAAAATTTTTGAAACCTCGATGAGAGTAAAACTGAGGTCATGTCACTTACACCCAGTGATGCTGCTGATGCCCCCAAAATTGGACCTGAGCCACCTGGAACCTTATGTTGAGCCCACTGTAATCACCCTTGGAATGAAAATGGAATGTGATTTTAAATTAGATAAACAGATAAACCCTGTTGTAAAATCAGGCTTTTACCAACTAAGGCTTCTTTCTAAGGTCATGTCCTTCTTATCATTTATTAATTTTGAGAGAGTTATATGTGCTTTAATTACAAATTAGCTTGACTATTGTAATGCCCTTTATGTTGGTGTAAATCAGGCCTCCTTCTCATGCCTACAAGTGGTCCAAAATGCTGCCACACACCTCCTTACTGGAACCCTTAAGCAAGAGCACACCTCCCCTGATTTGGCCTCCCTTCACTGGCTCCCTGTGTGTTTCATGGTTGCTTTTAAGGTTTTATTGTATATTTTTAAATCTCTTAAAAATCTTAAATCTTTGAGGTCCACTGACCAGTCACTCCATCTTGTTCTGAAGACTAGGCTTAAGAATTGGGGGATCGAGCTTTCAGAAATAGTCCCTAAACTGTGGAATGAGTTGGCCTCCCATGTTAGGCTGGCCCCCAACCTGCACATTTTTAAAGTGTGTCTTAAAACCCATCTTTATGCCTTGGCTTTTAACCCAGAGAGAGTTGTATATATGATTTGGTTGTTTTTGCTTTTATGGTCTTATTTATGGTCTTTTGATTGTGTGTGTGTGTGTGTGTGTGTGTGTGTGTGTGTGTGTGTGTGTGTGTGTGTGTGTGTTTTATGTTTTTTTTTTTTTGTGTGTCTTTTTTTTTTTA
>VUQI01042948.1:0-10223 GCA_015106735.1 Paratilapia polleni | reverse complement strand
CAGTCAGCTAAAATGATGATAATAATAATAATAATAATAATAATAATAATAAATATTCATTTTATAGAATACTTCAAATTTTTCGAAACAACCAGGCCATCATCATTTGTTTGTACACATGGTCAGAGGCACTTCTAAATTTGTTTGCAAATTACAAACAAATTCAGGTACGAAAATATTGAGAAATCACTGATTTGTGCAAGAAACGCACAATTTACGTACAGATTTGTGCATACACACTGTTAGTAAATGAGGCCCATTGTGTCTGGTTTGTTTGGTTCAGTATAAATAAGCAAAGCTGGCCTAAGGAGGGCAGTATAAGAGAATCTCTAAAGGGCTGAAGATTGCTTGAAGCTAATACTCAATTCAATTCAGTTTTATTTATATGAGACCATCTGTCCAAAAGTTACATTTGAACAACACCAACAACTTTCAACAGGACAATGATCCTAAGCATAACAGCAAATCCACCAAGGAATGGCTTGAAAAGAAAAAAAGGGGCTTATGAAATTGCCTAGTACAAGCCCAGACTTGAATCCAATTGACATTTTGTGGCCAGATTTGAAAAGGGCAGTACATGCAAGTAAATGGTAAATGGTAAATGGACTGGTACTTATATAGCGCTTTTCTACTCAGATTCTGTGTACTCAAAGCGCTTTAACTACATGCCACATTCACCCAGTCACACATACATTCATACAGCACTTTTATCTATACTTAAGTGCTTTCTAACATTCACACAGACACTCACACTCCGATGAACGCATCGGGAGCAATGTGGGGTTCAGTATCTTGCCCAAGGATACTTCGGCATGCAGACTAGGGGAGCCAGGAATCGAACCACTGACCTTCCGATTAGTAGGCGACTCGCTCTACCTCCTGAGCCACAGCCGCCCCGACAAAAGCCCTCAAACATTTTTCTTGAAAGAGTGGTGAAAATTTCTAGCAAGCTCATGTCAGAGACTGATGGACAGTTATGCTGAACACCTACAAGAAGTTACTTGTTACCTGAGGCCAAGGACACACTTCCTTTATCAATAACAACGTTACATCTGTTGATATTTTGTTTAGAAAGATATCTGAAAAGGCTATTTTTTTCCATCTGCTCACCATCAGGTACATCACATTTAGCCATCATCTTTATCTGATTAAAAAGGGTCAAATGTTTGCTTGTCCAAATATGTCAAAAAGTCAACCATTTCCACTTGAGTGTATATCATGTTAAATTCAGCTGAATATAGAGGGTCAGTAAGAAATCCTAAAGCATGAAGGAAACCATTATGAAAGAAGACTGACTGGGTATAAGTGACTGGATATAAGTCATGTCTTTTTGGTTAGAAGGAGGTTGTGACTATGACATTTCTCCATTTTGACTCGAGAAAGTATCTATAGAATAACTGAGAACCTACAACCAAGTGTATCTGAAACGATACAGCAGATATGTAAAACTGACTGAATGATGTAGCTTAAAAATGGATTCCTAGGAGGACTTTTCACTAAGGCACAGCTGTCCGTTCCCCCCCCCAATGTTGTTTTTAATTAATCCATGCCCAAGAACGAGCTTATAAGACAGCAATATTAAAGTTAGGCACAGACTGGAGGACCGTTACCTTCCATTTAACATAAAAGGCCTATTGGCAATTTGTGGGTAAAGCAGCAGTCTTCTCCGAGTCGCATCACATACCTGTGTGCTGCCACGGCTCGGTTGTTCAGGTACTTCTGGGCAGTCATGACACCAACGAACAGGAAATTATTAGACCTGGAGCCAGGTTTCTCAGTCACCGGTGAACCGTTAACTTGTGGCCATAATACTCCCCCGTACTCTTTTCTGAGACCCCCGTTTAGCCCACAACCGGCAGAGTTGGCTTTTCGTTTTTGTCCAGCTTTCTTCAACTCACTCGCCTTGGGTAAAATCAGTCTGGAAGCCAGTGTGAACCCGACAACCAGTCCCAAAAGAACACTAAACCATGCTCTTCGACTTCGACCTGCCATTCCCCCAAACTTCACCAGCTCGCTGTGTATCCTCACTTGTATCCAAGACAGCGTGTCGGTAAAAGCAATAAACTAGATTTAAAAGGCTAGATAAAAACAATAAAGACCGGTTCGATAGAGCTCCTTTGCCTCCAGAAAACCGGGCTCACGCACACTCTCTCATGGTAGAAAAGCCCTTTTCTTCCAGATGCCTACGTAGCATCACAACGGTCTCCTTGAAGCCGCCACCTGAACCGTTCTCTGTCGCTGCTCCCTCTGATCATCAAGCTGCCCCCCGCTGTCGACCATGGACGAATTTAACAGCGATAACAAGCGCGGCAGCTTTTTTTCTTACCCTTGAATAGCGGCCCCACTCTCACCATTATCTCGCCATTGCAAGAATGTCTGACTGTCGAGACTGGTGATCGCGAAGGGTTTAACAGTGGTTTGACCCAACTGAATTTCCGTAGCAATCTTCTGACTGGCTGGGATTCATCATCGCCTCCACCCCCGAGGCACAAGGGCCTGGCGATGCTGCCTTTAGTTTGCATGTGAAACCCGGCGGACACCACTAAATTCATCTGTTGTGTAAAGGTGGCTGTTATAAAGATAGCTTCTTCGGTACTACAGTTAATAAAGCTTTGCATTAAAACAGCAAAAGTAATACAAAAACAATAATAACTGCCACTAATGTACAAGCTACGGTGTGTCAAAGTCAAAGTCAAATTGCTTGATTGTATACACATACTCGGGGGATAAAGCTAAATCTGTTATGTATAATTACTACTAACATAACATTACATTAACATATTATCACTAATACTAGATAATTTATTGCAAGACCAGAATTTATATTGGTCGGCCTTTCGTTTAACAGTTCTTTTATTTATTATGATTTGCCTTTTATCTACTTTTGTGCTCCATGAAAGAAAACGTCACAATCAAGTTCTGAAAATTCGAACGGCCATAAATGCAGCATGCCAGTTCTCTGATCTGCGGGCTCCCCCATGTGATTGTAATGGTGCACCTCTGCCTTGATGTCTTGTTTTGGTTTTCCGACAAGTTTAAGGTTTTCCAGCATGCTTCTTTATAGCCCACGTTGATCAGTCACAATATTAAAAGCACTTATGAAGTGAATTACATTGACTACCTCTGTACACTGCAGTGCTCTAAAGGGAAACACTGACTCCTGGCATTCATGTTATTTTGACACATACCACCCACTTAAGCAACTTTATTACAATCCTATTTATCAAAATATCAAACTTAATATTCTGAAAGTAAACGGCAAAAATGGTTTGTCATTAAGGGTTTTTGTTGTTTGTGTTTTTTCATTGAGCTATTTAGACCTGTGACCCACTGAAAACAAAAGAGTCACTGGGTAGTATCTACAGAGTGTTTAGACTTAAAAAAAACCCTCTGTAGATACTACCCAGTGGCTCTTCTGCTTAACACAGGAAATGACCTTCAGCTTCATGTCTCATTTCTCAGACATGATTCTCAGCCATATCTATTTCAGGACACTTTGTGACATTACTGCTGCAGATTCAGTAACAAATTTCAGTTCTTTAAAGTTATGCCACAGAATCAGAGGACTAGAAGCACAATGGAGCACTCTTTTAAATGCTGGTTCCCAGTTTACACACAACATAAACAGTACATTAACTGCGTTTAGAAGACTACACAGGGCTATAGGCTAGGTAGTGTTTATAAGAGGACACACTGAAAATCCTGGGAACCTTATTTATTGCATAAAAATGTGCATAACAATGTACAGTGTCACCTTACATTTTCATATATCAAAATGTTTTATAATCAGAATGTTCCACTTCATTCAGTTAAACATTGTCCACCAGCTAGAAGTGCTGTAGTAATATTAACTCTTAAGTCATAGTGGCACACATTGATAAACACTTAAAAATAAAACATGAGAAAATAAACAACACACAAACAAACCACACACTGGCGGTGAAACTCATCAGCCAAACCTACTGGATATAAACCATTTACAGGAATGGCTTCATGACAAGCTTTCAACTGCTTTTCATTTCAGTTACCCATTAACAGCATGACAGAGAGAACTGAAAGTGAATATCAGAGAGAAATAGGATGCAGGTATATGCCATTAATTATGATAACTGATCAACACAGAAATGTGGAGCAAGCTCAACTCTAATAAAGCATAGGCTTGATGTCAGCTTGGTTCATTCAGCCAGTGTGCACATCAGGCTGTCAGAGGTCAAAGGTCCAGCAAGTCCAATGCCTCCAACCTTATTTAGCCTCATCCACCAGATGAGGGCCCTCCCCTTCCAGGTCTCCAGAAGCAGGAGCCTCCTCCCTGTCCAGTCAGGGGATTATAATCTGTAAAACATGCAATGAAGAAATGAATGCAGACAACTGGTACATCTCTCTTTCTCTTTCTCTCACACACACATGCGCACACACTGTGGTGGAAACACCAAGAGAACTTTCTTTCTGTGAGTTTAGCATATATTCATATATAGGCTGTCCTGCTGTGAAGAGGTCAAGATTCACAGCAAAAGCTTGTTCCACAGGAGAGCGGACGGGGCCTGATTATTTGAGGCCGTATGTGAGGAGAAGGATTTTAAATTCAAGTTTTACAAGGGAGCAAATGAAGACAAGTTAATATGGGAGAAATATGAGCTATCCTACTAGTCCCTGTTAGTACTCTCGCTGTGGCATTTTGGATCAACTGAAGGCTTTTCAGGGCTTTTAGAACAGCCCGATAATGAGGAATTACAATAGTTCAGCCTAGAAGTAACAAATGCATGGACTAGTTTTTCAGCATCCCCATGAGACAGGATGTTTCTAATTTTAGAATACAGCAAAGTGCATGAAAAACAAACTTTGTGCCACTGCCAAAACTTTTGGCCATGACTGTAGTTGTTACACAGCTGACCACACCCATCTTGTCATTCTGGCAGCATAAAATGAACCCTACCTCATCCACTAACCTTGTCCTCTACCTGTACATACCCGCATTGCGAAGAGGCTTCTTGTCTGTCTTTGGTTTCAGCACTGTTTGAGATGAGCTGTCCTCCTCAGTGGTCTGCAGTGACACATGTAAAACAGATTATGGTGTTATAGGTCACACACAGTACAGTACAATACAGTCAGAACATGACCAAGCTGTTAAGCAGATTTCTGTCAATGAGAACAGTTGTGCTGTTAGCTAAACAAAAACACTAACATGGTGAGTCAGAGGAAACTAAATGGCTCTTAAACCTGCTCAGACCAAATGTTGTCTGACCAACATGGCTGTGGCTCAGGAGGTAGAGTGGGTCATCTACTAACAGAAGGTTGGTGGTTTGATCCCTGGCTACTCCAGCCTGCATGCCAAAGTATCCTTGGGCAAGATACTGAACTCCGAGTTGCCCCCGATACGTTCATCGGAGTGTGAATGTTAGATAAAAAGCGTTCAGGCAGAGCAAAAAGTGCTTGTGTGAATACATACATACACACACACACTGCTATACAAGGACCAGTCCATTTGACCATGTCAGTTGAACTCACATTAAGAGCATTCAAACACCAAAACTTGAGGTGGCTTTAGCTGCACTCACAGATCAGCTGAAATATTGAGGGAGTAATCTGGAACAAGATGTGTTAAAATATACTGCTATCTATTCTTCTGCTGCTTATCTGGGTTTGGGTCGCAGGGGTAGCAGTCTAAGAAGAGATGCCCAGACCTCCCCTCTCTTAAGCCATTGCCACCAGCACTTTTGAGGGGACACCAAGGCATTCCCAGGCCAGCCAAGAGATGTTAACTGTCAAGCATGTCCTAGGTCTGCTCGAGGATCCCCTCCCAATAGGACATGACTGAAATGGGAGGCATCCAGGAGTCATCCTAGTCAGATTCCCCAATCACTTCAACTGGCTCCTTCAGATGATGCCGATGTGCTTTTACTACTACCAGATTGTTGAGAAAGTAACCAAGACCAAAATCCTAAGTATTACAACATTAATTTCATTTTGCATTAAAACAACAAATGGAGACAATGAAAACACTGACCTTGTGAGGAGGAATAAACAAGGACCTTCGGTGACACTAGTTATTTTCAATCATTAATTTAATCTATCATAAATGTATTGAACCATAGTTTCTGCACCATTGTTAGAATGGTGGAGAGTTTTGTGGTTTGTTGTCAACTGACAGAGAAGTAATTAAAAAAAAAGGAATATGTGTATTTTATGGATGATAACCTTATAGAAAATGATTTGAGAATGTGCCCTTTCACAGAATAGCACAAATACTGCCCCATAAAAGTGTTCAGATGTTCCAGATGAATGAACTTACCTGAGAGAGTTTTGCAGCTCCTTTGTAACTCTTTCCTTGCTGCATACTCTCCCACATCTCTATTTTCTGCCTCCTCTTCTCCTCTTCTTGCTGTCCACAAAATAAATAAAAACAATATGTTAAGGACTGAAAATGTGGACAGACAATTCTTCCTTCTTTGACAGACAATCCTTCTTTGAAACATTTTCTGTTTCACTCCTGTACCTGTTTCTGTTTCTCTCTGAAGATGGCTGCTTTGGCATCAAGCTCTTCTTGCATCTTCCTCCGGGCTGCTTCCATGGCCTCTTGTCTTCTTGCCACTAGTGTAGCATCTCTATATAATATAAATAAATACGGCAGCTTAGTTCAGTTTCACTAGCCACACCCAGGCCTGATTATCGCCAAACCTGTTGAATAAAGAAATCACTTAAATAGAACCTGTCTGACAAAGTGAAGTAGGCTAAAAGATCTCAAAAAGCAACACGTCATGCCACAATCTAAAGAAACTCGAGAACAGATGAGAAACAGTCATTGACATCTATCAGTCTGGAAAGAGTTATAAAGCCATTTCTAAGACTTTGAGACTCCAGCGAACCACAGTGAGAGCCATTATCCACAAATGTAGAAAACATTGGTGAACCTTCTTAAGAGTGGCTGGCCTACCAAAATTACTCCCAAAAGCACATTGACGATTCATCCAGGAGGCCACAAAAGAACGCAGAACAACATCTAAAGAACTGCAGGCCTCACTTGCCTCAGTTAAGGTCAGTGTTCATGATTCAACAATAAGAAAGAGAAAATGCTATCCATGGGAGAGTTCCAAGACGAAAGCCACTGCTGACCAAAACAAACACAAAGGCTCATCTCCCATTTGCCAAAACACATCTTGATGATCCCCAAGACTTTTTGGAAAATATTCTGTGGATTGATGAGACAAAACTTGAACTTTTTGGAAGGTTTGCATCCTGACACATCTGGTGTAAAACTAACACAGCATTTTATAAAAAATAACATCATACCAACAGTCAAACATGGTGGTGGTATTGTGATTGTCTGAGGCTGCTTTGCTGCTTAAGGACCTGGACTACTTGCCATAATTGATGGAACCATGAATTCTGCTTTCTACCAGAAAATCCTGAAGGAGAATGTCCGGCCATCAGTTCGTGCCCTGAGGCTCAAGCACACTTGGGTTATGCAGCAGGACAATGATCAGAAACACACCAGCAAGTCCACCTCTGAACTGTTCAAAAAACAAAATGAAGGTTTTGGAGTGGCCTATTCAAAATCTGGGCTTAAATCCAACTGAGATGCTTTGGCATGACCTTTAACAGGCTGTTTATTCATCAATCTACATTTACTGTCTTAAGAGTTTTATAGCTCACTTCTACTCCCCATTAATTGGTTTTGGATATCACTTAATGTTGTGGACCCTTCATGCAAATGGAGTGCAAGTAGGTAGGCACAGGGTGAAGTGGGTGATTAGGGATAGTTCCAGTTTGGCTTGTAGGACCTTAAACACACTTCCAATCAATCAAGAACACCAGTCATGTTCCAAGTAATCAAGGATATTTACAGCAGAGGCTAAACCTGACCACAAGGTGTGGCCCCAAAACAGTCTTAATAACTTTGCAAATGATAATTTTGTCCTTAATTTCTGAATCTACTTTCAGCTGCTCCCTTGCCACAAGGGGTAGCTCTGAGTTTTACAACAGGTGCCCAACCCCTATGGGGACATGTGCTTCCAGCTGGAATTGAACCAGCAACCTTTCACATGAAAGGCAAATGTGTTAGCCACTACACTAAGGAAGCACACACTACTCTCTATAAATTAAAATAGTTTACAGCCTTCCAGAATTAAATAATCCTATCAAACAGAATGCAAAGAAACAGGAATAATAATCATAGCATCGATATAAGGACTCACAGATGTCAGCAAGTTCCTGGTGGGAGATTGCCAAAATTATCAGAATGTACTCAAAACATTTGTTATAAGAAAACTGTACAGTGAAAATAAACTAAAAATAGATGTACTAAAATAACTTGGATAAACATTAATGTTTTTTCCACAAGGCTTGAAGAATGTAAAGGGATTACTGAGAACAGAATGTGTCCAGACTGCCTTTAACAGGTTGTTCATGCTTGAAAACCCTCCAATGTGGCTGTATTAAAACAATTCTGCAAAGAAGAGTGGGCCAAAATTCCTCCCCAGTGATGTGAAAGACTCATTGCCAGTTATCGCAAATGCTTGATTGCAGTTCTTCCTGCCAAGGGTAGCACAACCAGTTATTAGATATAGGGGGCAATTACTTTTTCACATAGGGCCAGATAGGCTTGTATAGCTTTTCTCCCTTATTAAATAAAATCATCATTTAAAAACTACATTTTGTATTTACTTGTGTTATCTTTGTCTAATATTCAAATTTGACAAATATTAAAAGAAATCAGCAAATACTTTTTCATAGCACTGTAAATATTAAACTGGTTTCAATAAACATCGTCCTCAACATTTTCTACAGTGGCCCTATATGTTCCTTCTTCTTTAAAATTCTATCCTTTTTAATGAAATGATATTCACAGGCTACTCTCATTTATATGACCTGCATAAAATAACAAGGTAAGAACACATTGTGGTGAAGTAAGATACATGTTTTGTAGTCCATCTTCTGCACATTGTAGTTTTAGAGATCTGGCTTCACAAGGAGACTAGTGTAAGGTTGTTTGATTTCTCCTACCCACCTTGCTTTGACTTCCATCGAGATCAAAGAAAAGTGGTTAGGAAAAGGAGGTAATTTCTGGACTATTTGAATGGTTTCCTGTTCTTAGCTGACAGGAGTGGCATCCAGTGTGGTCTTTTACTGCTGTAGCCCATCTGCTTCAAGGTTGACATGTTGTGCATTCAGAGATGCTCTTCTGCATACCTTTGTTGTAACAGAATGGTTATTTGATTAGATATTTGTGTTAAGGAGTAGTTGAACAGGTGTACCTAATACAGTGGCTGGTGAGTGTATATACAACTTGACTGCTTGGCAGAAAAAAGTCTCACTAAGAAAGAATTCAATTCAATTTTATTTATATAGCGCCAATTCACAACAATAGTCACCTCAAGGCGAATTGTATTTTAGGGTAACGACCCTACAATATTAGACAGAAAACCCCAACAGTCAGACGACCCCCTATGAGCAAGCACTTGGCAACAGTGGGAAGGAAAAACTCCCTTTTAACAGGAAGAAACCTCCAGCAGAACCAGGCTCAGGGAGGGGCAGCCATCTGCCACGACCAGTTGGGGGTGAGGGGAAACAGGGGAAAGAATTGAATAAAAGTATACCCAAACCATTTATGGCAGTTTCTGGGATTTAAATAAAACCTTCTTGGGTTTGACATATTTTATTTATTAATGTATACTTTTGAAGATGTGCTCAACATATCTGTGAATTCATTGTTATCTTTCTTTAATAAATTCCTGTATGTAAGAAACACAAACACGCAGCAGACAGAGCATAAACTAAGTAGTAGTACAACTTTACAACAAATTTCATGGGTGCATGTGTCAGCAACAAGAACACAGATCCACTTAAGATATACAAGAAGATAACACATCACGAGGAACACTAAAAAAAAAGAAAAAGCCTTTTAGTTGGTCTTTTAAATATTACCTTGATTATATGTTGAAATTCTACAAGAAATTACCATTTTTGTGCTTTTACTTAAAATGTCATCTTATATTTAATGTGTTACTTGCCATTTGTTTGTAATTCCATATTGTCTTTTAAATTTCAACCATCACACCAAGTAATAAACTTAGCACAAAAAGTAAGGAAATTTCTGTTTGGTCGATTATTTCTTTCTTGTAACAATGCTTCTTGGCAATAAATCTCATATTGTTGGAAAACCTGTTTATTTCCTTTAAATGCTGCCACATTTGTAAGGAAAATGCATTTGTGGGTTGAGCAGCAGA
>VUQI01042939.1:4636-28198 GCA_015106735.1 Paratilapia polleni | reverse complement strand
AGATGGATGGTCACAAGCCATTAAACAAAGCTGAGCTGCTTGAATTCTTGGGCCAGGAATGGCATAAAGTCACCCAACAGCAATGTGAAAGACTGGTGGAGAGCATGCCAAGACGCATCAAAGCTGTGATTGCAAATCAGGGTTATTCCACCAAATATTGATTTCTGAACACTTCCTAAGTTAAAACATTTGTAATGTGTTGTTTAAAAATGAATATGAACTTGTGTTTTTTTTGCATTATTTGAGGTCTGAAAACACTGGACCTTTTTTGGTATTTTGACCATTTTTCATTTTCTGCAAATAAATGCTCTAAATGAAAATATTTGTATTTGGAATTTGGGAGTTATGTAGTCAGTAGTTTATAGAATAAAACAAAAATGTTCATTTTACTCAAACATATACCTATAACTAGCAAAATCAGAGAAACTGATAATTTTGCAGTGGTCTCTTAATTTTTTTCCGGAGCTGTATATCTGCAAATGGCATGTGTAGATGCTATTTTATCATTCAAAAACTTTAAGTCATTCTATATCTACAAAGTAATTCTGACCAGTTACAGCCTGACACTCTGCCAATAATGGTAGTAGTTACTGGAATTAGTTAGTTAACTCTTAAATCTTAGCTATCTTAAATCTTTTTAGGAAAATATAGTACTCTTCTATATTGCTTGAAAGTTGTTAAACAGCTTCTGGTGCATTATGCAGTAACTACATTGAGAAGGAAAAGCAGGAAAAACCATCACATTTGTGTTTTGCAGATGTATTTATATGAAAACAAAAATATGTTAAAATGCATCAGGATTATATCTGGATCAAATATATATTTACGTGACTCTAAGTAGGGTTTTGAATAAATGTTATACTATTACTGAACTCTGCCTTAAATAAATGTTACAATCAAATGTTTAATCACCATGTTACAAAATATATTTTGTTCATTTTGAAGTGAAAAGAAGCATATACAGCAAAACAAACAAACAAAAAAAAACTGTTTTTATTCAAATGACCATAGCCCATGGGGCCCAGCCAGGCTCAGTCCGAATGAGCCACATAGGTCCATCCAAAGAAACAGCTGAAGAGGTCTAGTGCTTTTTGAATCAGCCAGCAGTCAAAGGTGAGTGCCTCGGCAGTTTGATCCCCAGCTGCCCAGACTGGCTTTAGGGATGTAGAATACAACCTCTCTAGTGGAAAAGGAGCCCAAGCTAGTGCATGAGAGATGGATGGGGGTGGGTATACTTATGTCTCCCCAGTTTGCCACCTGGACACTGAGGTTTCCATGGTGAACAAGAGGGTTGCTTCCCTGTGACTTTGGGTCAGTCCCCCGCTGGGGGACTTCAACGCTCACATGGGCAATGACCTGGAGGGGCATGAATGGGAGGAACGGCCTGCCTGATTTGAACCTGAGTGGTATTCTGTTATTGGACTGATCAAAGTGCATCATTGATGCACCTACCATCTACCATCTTGTCTTAATGGTAGACTTTGATTATTACCAAAGTCTACTATTAAGACAAAACTCCACAAGAGCAAATACACCATAAGATGCAAACTTCAAAAACATAAGGGACATTTTAGACTTTGCTGAAACACATCTAAAAAAAGCTAGACCAGATTTAGAACAGCAGTCTTTGAACAGATGAAACTAAGACCAAGGTATCAAGAAGGCTTGGAACAGTTGTTGAGCTGACGCATACTACATAACCTGTAAACACAGTGGGGGCATATGTGAAGCCACGCATGGGCGTGCATAGCTTCTAATGGTGCTGGGTCACCAGGGTTGTGATGAATTGGTGAATGACAGAAGCAGCTGGATTAAATATTAAATGTACATAGCTATACTTTATGCACAGATTCAGCCATAAGCGTCAATGATGACTGGATGATGCTTCACAGTACAGATGGACAATACCCAAAGACACTTCAAAAGGTAAACAAATTGAATATATGTTGCAATGGCCATATCCATTACTTGATCTGAAACAAGCAGCCATGCTGATGTGGTGGAGTAGCAAGGCTTTGTGATTGCACCTGAACACAACACTTATGATTTATTCACTAAGCGGCTTAGTAAACCATTGTACATATGTGCATTTTTTTCAATGAACAACAATACTAACTCCCCCAGATCCCACACACCAAGTAAGTGGCAGACCACTTAGTTGGTGTGTGGGATCACCACAGACCTGAGGTTTTTCCTGTGTAACTACGACAGAAATCTTTCCCTAAACTTAACCCAGTCATCTTTTTCATATGCATTAAACACCCAAGGATAATCTGATGAAGAAGTTAAGGACTACTTAAATGAATGAATGAACACCTTTCCAGCTAAATCGACAAGATTAGACATGGCAAACCTCTTTTAATTTCTTGTCAGTTTAATCATTTGTTGATTTCAATGGTTTGTCACTAGTTTAGATATGAAAACTTTGAAGCACATGCACAGACTGTTTATCTTTTGGTGGTTTATCCATTCCATTATATCTGGAAAGTGAAACTTTCATTCAGTGATTTTTAGGGTGCTTTGAATGCCACAATGCCTTTGAGTTCCATTGTACTGAGGTGAGCCAAAGCCAGTATCTCAAAGTCTCAGCAAAATCACACCAACACTATTATCTCTATAGGGAATGAAAGGATAAGACATCCCTTGGTGTTTTGGGGTCTTCATGACATGGCCTCAGAAACACACACACATTCACATACTACACATCACATACAGACAAACACACATACATGGCCTTGAGGTATCAGCTTGCCTTTGTGAGAGAAGAGTAGTCAGGGCCGTCCTTATCATTGCTTGATGATAATATAGAAGGTGGGATGCTTTTCTCCCACACCGAGAGTAGATAACAAAGAAAGTGCTGGACTGTCTAAGATACCGAGCCTACAGACCAGCCTCCCATCCTCTCCCTCCTCTCTTCCCTCCCTCTCCACTGCCGCCTACCCCTTCTTTTTCTCTGTTCCCTTTTGTTGTTTGAGAGACACATCAGATCGTGTTGCAGAAGAAAAAGCGAACAGACGACAGGTGATACCATGTCTGCTTGCAGGTAAGGAATGTCAGATGATATTAAGATGAAAAAAGAATAGAGAAAAAGAAAGCTAGGGAAAATCAAAGAATACGTGCAAAACAAGAATGAAATATCTGTGTGCCATTTGTATAAAAAGTAAGCATTTTTAAAGTGCTATGCAGAAACAGAAAAAATAAAAATAAGGATAAAAACTGTAAAATTATACAAAAGATGAACACTTGACATAAAGGTGATTTAATCGTTTTTGGATTTAAGATATGATGTGTTCAGGTCATGAAAGCTTCAATATTGATAAAACAACCTGAAGAAACTGGAAGGTGGGATCAGAAAGGTCAGGCTTCAAAATGAACTTCTTCCATGCACCACACACACCTCAGTACTACAGGCGAAGCTATGAGTTTTCCAATAACAACAGCTTAAGTTGCCTATGCTTCACTGCTATTGGGTGAAAACAGAAATGGACAAAAACAAACAAATTAATAAGTTTGCATTGCAATAACTGACCTGGGCCCTGTACTAAAAAGCAAGTTCAACATA
The DNA here is from genome assembly GCA_015106735.1 of Paratilapia polleni. Lineage (NCBI taxonomy): Eukaryota > Metazoa > Chordata > Actinopteri > Cichliformes > Cichlidae > Paratilapia > Paratilapia polleni. The sequence goes on along the minus strand of VUQI01042939.1, from coordinate 24,636 downwards.
CCCAGGATATCTTTCCATTATCTAGTTTCACTTAACCGAACTTCAGCAATCAGGCTAAGCAGTATAAGAAGGTGGTTATCAACTTGATAAGTCAACCGAAGTTTTCCCTATCTAGCTCCGAGCATGTTCACATGAAAGGGGTGATGTTGGCAGCTGATTTAAATATTAATCAGCAAAGCAACTGAATTTACAAAGAAAGATAAAACTCTAATATAGGAAAAATATGAAGAGCTCAAACACATAATGCAGGCAGAAAGCAACACAGCTGCTGCAGACAAATCAGCAGAGTGAGTGTGGGTAATAGGAAAAGTGCGGTATAGCAGAATAGTATTGAAAGTCTGGTATGAATGTTTATGTGGTTTAAGTGCTTTAGTCAGTAAGGCTGGAAAACAGCTCCTATATACATAATGTTTAGCTCATTTGAAGCCAGGAAGGAAAGCCAGCAAAAATGCTGTGTGAGTTAACAGACCTATCAATAATCACAGTTCTATCATTAAGACAAAGCATAATCTGAAAGTTAAAAAAAGTTAAGGTGAAAAAGTAAAAAAAATAAGTAAAAAAAAGGCGTATCATGAGCTCAGTCAACAAGTTCTTTTCATTTTAGATACTACCCACTGATCACCTTTATGAAGATTATTTCATACCTGTATTCTTACATTATTACTGTATAGCATACTCTTGTTATTAACTGATTTACTTGCCAAAACTTATGCGTTTTTTAATGTAATCTGAATTTGGAAAGTAATGGTAAACATGCAAACTTCAGTTTTCCATGGAAAAGTATTATGTACAAATACCTTTAAATATGACCCCAAAAAACTTTTAAAACAAGATTGTAGCTACTCACATTCCCTTTTTATGCATCACTTTCAACCTTCCCATAATCATTGCTTGTGAGGCCCATTTCCACAGTTTCCTTTCATAGTTAAAGGAGTAAGTTGTGATTTAGACTGACAAAGCAGTATTCCTCCCAGTTTCCTCTGTCTCTTTCCTGCCACAGAGGGATACACTGCTACCTGATGCCTGCAGCCACAACACCTGTTAAATACCAACCTTCGGCTCTGTGTGTGTACATGTGTGTACATACTGCCCATGACACATGCAAAACACAGTAAGATGAAACCACAGCAGCACACTAGTCTGCAGGTCTTTACTTTCCCTCTGTTAACAAATGGTACTGAAGGGGATCCTCTAGAGGATGGCACACAAATGCACAAAGCACAGGGAGACAGGGCTGGCCTGGTATGGTATGGAGTGCTGCATGGTAACCAGTCCACCTACATACTCATTATCATCTCTCTTCACTCGGTTACCCAGGAACAAAATTAAACTGACCTGCAATAACTTGCTCAACTCTGAGAAACATCCATTCCCATCCAACTCAGATTGCATTTTGGGTAGATTCTGGTGTCAATGCAAAAGCATGACGGCGTGCATTCACGATTTCCGTGTATCTGAATTAGGCTACTACAACTCATTAAGAAGGAGCAAGATATTTTTAACTTGTTTAAAAGTTTCAGTTGAGTTTCAGCACAGCAAAGGTTCATGTTAACCTAAATGAGTCTGACCAAGACCATGTAAACACACAGATGGATTAAAGAGAGAATCTAATTACTCCAATATCTGGGAAAATGAAGTGCATGGATACACAGTCACGCGTCCAGATCAAGCGTTTGAGCTGTAAGCAAACTGAATCTATACATTTACCTTTCAAAGCAGAGTTGGTTGAATACCCCTGAAGTTGCCTCAGTCTGTGTGTCTCAAAGAGGGGGCAGCAGAGGACAAAGACCTTTCTAATAGCTTCTTTTCTGTGCTGCTGCCTCTGCCTGTATTTCTCAAGCTACAACACCACAGCAGACAGGGAGAGCAGCCTGCTTGTTTACCTGACACTCTGTCTAAGAAACACACTGCTTGGTAACTTGTGTGACTGCTTGTCTACACCCTTCTGACTGTTTACCTGTCTACAGTAAATGCCTGCCCTCAGTGCTCACCACTACACCTGTTCGTTTACCCTGGCTGTGTTTTAGTTGAACTATCTAGCTGTATGCTAGCTTCTCTCCCTCTGTGTGCTGACATTAGCATAGTCCTTCCTCCTCTCTTACCTGCACTCATCTAACCTGTTTGGCAGTGCTGCCAGCATAGTGCACGTGCGTGTGTATGAGTGTGTGTGTGTGTGTATGTGTGTCTGTGATTGGCACTTTTTTCTGCTACCATGTTGTAATCCTCAGCGGTTATGTTTTACATAGGCCACTGGAAAAAGATAAAACACACACACACCTAACACACAGCAGCCTCTAGCCACTGTATTCACTGTACTGTAAGCACACTTGTTTTAATTGTAAAAATTAATAGAGTTGGTGCCAAAAAAAAGTGGGAGTTGTAAGGATGGGAGTACTTGTGCATGTGGGGGGGCAAATAAAAAACAAAACAAATAAAAAAAATTAAAAAATCTGACAGATAAAACAAACATGTCACAGCTCAATTCAGTACTGTAAATGTCATAAAGCGCACTGATTGAACAAGATGTGAAGATATTATTGTAACATTATTCTTGCAAAGACTAAACCAAAATTCTTTTATTTTAGAGTCCAAAACTCAGTTGTTCCACTTGAACTGGCCTGTGCTTCATCACTGGTCAGCTAACAAACTGATGAGCGGACTGACAGGTCACAGAGTTAAGGGTTTGTGTGCATGAGAGAGACAACATAAGGAATTGTCCAACCACACGAGGACAAAAGTTTTTTTAAAATAATACTTATATTTTGCAATATATATCAACTGATGTCTTAGCATGTTTTAGCAGACTTTCTTTTCTGACTAATTTAAATGGGTGGTATTCCCAGTAAAGTATAATTTTTGGATCACGACTTGTTTATGTATTTCTCCCTCAATTCATTCACTATGGTTGTTAGAAAAGCCTTTTGGAACCTTGCAAAAGTAAAGTCATAAGCATGTGAGGAAGTATATCCATTATTTAATAATTTTCTTGATTAAACTGTCAACACACACATACAAAAAAAACAATCTAACAACAACCTGGCTCTGAAATAGCATTCATTGTAGAGGTGTAAAGGGTGAGTCATACAGTAAGCTCACAGCTCCTCCCTAAAGGGTGGACACTGGATATGGGTACAGTCTTAAAGAAACTGCTTGTAGTGCTCCAATAACAATGGGAAATGGAGGCAGTCCAAGTGGTGTCTAAAAGGTGTACACCATTACAGATGTACTGTAATGTCACGTTTATATCTGCCTTGCCACAGACAAAATTAAAAGTCTTATAGCCATTCCTTCTGTGGCTGATTGATCAATGTTGTTGTTCCATTGTTCTAGAGGTGTTAACAGTTGTCTACCAGGAATGTGAGCTTACACATACTTGATCAGCATGGCCACTTGCCAGATGCTGGGCTGCTTTAATGACTTGTGGGACAATTATTATTATTATTATTATTATTATTATTATTATTATTTTGTCTGTATACTTGTATAATGAACCATAGCATGCTAGCGGGGTTAAATCTGAAATATATGCTGACAGTGAGTGAACATATATGTCAATCAGCATTTCTGCAGCCAGAACTCTGCACTTTCTTTGCCCAAATTTACGAGTCAATTAACCATGTGGAGCTTATACTCAACACAAGCACCAAGACCCCTCTCAATTTGTCCACTGGCAATGCCTTCTTCTTTCAGTTGTTCCCATTAGGGGTCTCCACAGCAGATCATCTGCCTCCATCTCTTTCACTACATCCAGGAATCTTCTCTGTGGTCTTACTTATTTCCCCCTGCCTGGCAGCTCCATCTTCAACATTCTGTGTCCACTATATTCACTATCCCTCCTCTGCACATGTCCAAACCACCTTAACCTTGCTTTTCTAACTTTGTCTCCAAACCGCTGAACCGAAGCTGTCCCTCTGACATACTCATTTCTAATCCTGTCCCTCCTGGTCACTCCCAACAATAATCTCAGTATCTTCAACTCTGACACCTCCAGTGCCACCTCCTGTCTTTTTGTTAACGCCGCTATCTCCGAACCATAAATCAAAGCAGGTCTCATCTTGAAAACTTCCCTTTCACTCGTGTTGCTATCTTTCTGTCACAAATCACCCCTGACACTCATCCCCACCTGCACTCTGTTCTTCACCTCTCTTGTGCACTGTCCATTGCTTTTGGATGGCTGACCTTGGATGGTTGACCTCAGGTTCTTAAATTTGTCCATCTACTCCTTGCATCTTCACCATTACACTGGTCTCACTTTCATTCACACACGTGTATTCTGTCTTGCTTCTACTGACTTTCATTCCTCTTCTCTCCAGAGCATACCTCCACCTCTCCAGGCTCTCTTCCACGTGCTCCCTACTCTCACTACAGATCATTATGTCATCTGCAAACATCATAGTCCACGGAGACTCCTGCCTGACCTCATCTGTCAACCTGTCCATCATCACTGGCAAACAAGAAGGGGCTCAGAGCCCCTGATGTAATCCCACCCCCGCACTGAACCCATCTGTCATGCCTACTGCACACCTCATCACTATCTCACTGTCCTCATACATGTCCTGCACCACCCTCACATACTTCTCTGCCACTCGTGACTTCCTCATATAGTACCACAGTTCCTCTCTTGGCACACTATCATGTGCTTTCTCTTGATCCACAAAGACACAGTGCAACTCTTTCTGACCTTCGCTATACTTCTCCATCAACACTGTCAAAGGAAAGAAATCACATCTGTAGTGCTCTTTCTTGACATGAAGTCATACTGCTGCTTGCTTACGGTCACCACTGTTGTTAACCTAGCTTCAACAACTCTTTCTCATATCTTCAATGTATGGCTGCTCAGCTTTATGCCTCTGTAGTTATGGCAGCTCTGCACATCACCCTTGTTCTTGAAAAATCCACTGGCAATGCCAATAAAGTGAAAAATGTAACTGAAACTGCTATCTTCTGTTTTGGAACAAAAGAAAGAAAGGCACTATAACTCTGTGCAGCTCTAAAGTTCAAACTGCACTGCTTACCTTTTTGGTTAAATTAAGTTGGTCATTACAGTCTTTCACCTGTCTCAAATTTTTTCACATGCCAATGTCTGTGATACATTTAAACTCATTCTAAGGTCAAAACATTTTTTCCATAAATTTTGCACATTTCATACAGTCAGTGAAGAGAAACGCATATGGTTCAGCCAGCCAGAAATGAAACTGGGGACCCAGGGCATTTGGACCTATGTTGTATGCATCCTAACCACCTGTGTTTTTTGTCAAAAGTCAACTAGTTTTTACCATTTCATATATTATTTGTTATAGTAAATGGTAAAGATAACTGCACCTATGTAGCCAAGAAGAACCCAGTGTCTTCCTCAGGAATAGGTTAAGTACTTTACGTTAGAGCTAATGCTTTTGATAAATAATGAAACACCAATGATACTGCAAGAAGTAACATCATTAAGTCATTAAAACTGAGTTTAAAGCAGATTGTATTTTGATGTTGACTCTATGTTACTCACTTTATACATAATGGAAGTCACCTGGATATAAATTAGAAGAAAGAAAGACAAATGTAAATATTTAAATAAATAGGCTAGACCAATATATACGGTGATTATTCCATCCTCACCCTTCAGCCTCTTGGCATTGCATGTCTTTTTCAATTAAGTCCCTTTTGCAATGATACTGTCATCGGGCCCTCCGTGAATCAATATGCTCGCCTTTAATAGGCCTTTCATTAGCAACTCATCAATAACCTACCAGCAAAGGACAGCCACTCAATGTCCCAACTCCCACAATGTTTTGGCTGAACAAAAGGTGGAGAGTTCTGAGAAGAGGTGACAATAATGCATTAAAAACATTTGGCAAATGGCTGGTAAGAAACACAGAAGCTGAAAATCTGTTTAATGAGATTTTAAATGAAAGGCAGTTGATACTTTTTCATACAGTTAAGCCAAGTTTTAGACTTTTTATACAGTGGATGGAGTTGAATATGAATAGAAGGAAAGAAATGAGAGACTGGATGGCTTGGAAGCCTGAGTGCTATGCATGATTAGGGTTTCTCTTCATCCAGCAGGTTCCTAAATATGCTAATTAAAATATGTTTTAAGGGACATTTAGAATTTTAGCGAGTCATTTTCCTTTGTCAAGTGGCTGTCACACTATTGGGTAAACACTTTCTTCATTTGTCTTTTTGCTTCAGTTTCTCAGATTAGCCAGTACTTTCCATTTCAACCAACTGTTGCTGAAAGTTGTATGATAATGAGAAAACATTTTGTTTAGGAGCACCTGAAGGTTTCAGTGACGAATTCTAATGTGCATTTTAATCATTTTCCTCTGTAATATCCAAGATGCATTAGCTGGGCAATGACATATTGCATATTGCAGTTTAAAGTGTGAAAGTCAGTGCATTCCTTTAACAATGGCATGACCAAATTTTTCCACTATAACCTTGTAGAGATTCCTACAGCGACAACTACAAATGGCTGAGGGTTGCAAGGTGCCAAGTGTAAAATTATTTAGATTGTGTTTTTGCAATATTAACAAATCACTTTAGCCTGTTTGTGGATAACAGGAATAACAGGAAATGCAAGAGATGGCAAAAAGGCAAAAAATCTCTGAAAAAAAAAGAGGAAAAGGAAAAACCTATTATGGACAAGAAGCTGAAGGGATGCTGCAGTCTTGCTGCCAAGCATGCTGTGAACTGCCAGGACTGGAGGAGTCTGGTTTCTCATTTATATGCCACTAGGCAAGAGTATAGGGAGAAACTCACACTTTATTATTAAAACAGGGAGACAAATTCAACAGATCTGACTCAATCTTCAACCTGCAGTGTCTCAAGATGTCAACATTTCAGCCCAAAAATCAACACAAATTAAATTGATAAAGGCAGACATTGATTTATGTTCATAAAAAGCAAAGCTGAAAAGAAGTGATGAGTTGTGGTCACACTGCCAAGTCAGACACGAATAGCCAACAGTGGAGGAGGCTTGTCTGTCCTTATATGCCATTAGGCATGAAGATGATAATTTTCTAAGTATAAGACTACATACTGGGCCAAAAGTGGGGGAGGTTTTAATTCTCTGCCTCATCCATCCATAGGCATGAAGGACATGTAACCAAATTAGTCTGTAAACTCCTCTTTCACTGTGGTCTTACTGGCAGGAATTACAATTTCCCACACCAGTCAGGAGTTATTGGACACTCTTTCTTACAGCATTCTTAATATTTGGAAAGTGCACTGATAAAATTAGTAAACACTGAGCAGGTGTCAGTAAATAGAATAATAATTTTGGCCTTACACCTTATTAGAAATGACTTCACTAATCACAAAAAGCATAGATCTTGATAGCTTTAATTAAACATCTACATTTTAAAGTTAAATGTGAAACCGTTTGACCTTTCCAGTGCACCTGACTTTAACAGTCCCATTACAATCTGAGTGCAGCTAATTAACAAGCTGATTAAACATTTTTAGATTACAGTGGAAGTTGTTCAGTGACGTTTTCCATCTCATTCCACAGAGCAGAGTGCTTCAACCATCTCAATCATAGCTTTCAGTCTGTTCTGACACACTAACTTACACAAGCATACAGATCCAATGGATCAAACAACCAAAATACCAGGCAAAAATCATAAGATGTTGCACAAATGTAGATGATAATATATTCAGACATGATCTTCACCATGTTACCTGACAGAACAAAGGTTCAAATATCTCCAGGGTGTCCTAATGTATTGAATGTAAGTGAATGTAAACCAGCAGCTGCCTGGAAGCCATCAACAAATTTCTGAAAAGACAATTATAAATGGTTCATGAGAAAGAATTTATGACCATGACTGCTCAATAGATCACACTTTAATAAACATGTGCAAGCATGTGAAAACATCTTCAATAATCTGACATGTGAACAGCATTTAAAAAAGGCTGACAAGTAACAAAACAACTAAATGAAATTTAGCCTAAATAACGGAACACAACAGAAACACTACATATAAGACAGACTACAGCTGGATGTTGCTCTAAAACTAATGCATACCCATACCATCAGAGATGCAGGCTTTTGAACTGAGCACTGATGACAAGCCATATGGTCCCGCTCCTCTTTAGTCTGGAGGAAGCGGCATCCATGATTTCCAAAAAGAATTTCAAATTTTGATTTTTCTGACCACATAACAGTTTTCTACTTTGCCTTGGTCCATTTCAAATGAGCTCTGGCCCAGAGAAGATGGCGGTGTTTCTGGCTCATGTTCACATATAGCTCCTTCTTTGTATTATAGAGCTTAAACCTGCATTTGTGGATGGCATGGCAAACTGTGTTCACAGACAGTGATTTCTCGAGTGTTCCTGAGCCCATGCAGTGATTTCCATGACAGAATCATTCCTGTTTTTAATGCAGTGCTGCCTGAGGGCCTGAAGGTCACCAGCATCTACTATTGATTTTTGGCCTTGTCCCTTGCACACAAAGATTTCTCCAGATTCTCTGAATTTTTTTATTTTATTTTATTTTTTTGTGATATTATGTACTGTAGATGATTAGATATTCAAAGTCTTTGCAATTTTATGTTCGACAATTTGTAGATACAGTTTTTCGCAGCTTGGTGAACCTCTGCCCATCTTTACTTTTGAGAAACTCTGCCTCTCAAAGATGCTGTTTTTATAACCAACCATGTTCCTGACCTGTTGCCAATTAATCTCATTAGTTGCAAAATGTTCCTCCAGCTGTTTCTTTTTACTACCACTTACTTTTCCAGCCTTTTGTTGCCCCCATCCTAACTTTTTTGAGAGTGTTGTGTTGCTGCCATCAAATTCAAAATGACCTTATTTTTTTCTTAAAATGTGACATTTTACACAACAAAGAAGAACCAGAGCAGCCAGAATCCTATATTAGACAAGAATGGGACAAATGTCCAGCAACTGCTCTCATCAGTTGAGAGGTGTTGCTACCATAAAATTCAAAATGACTTTTCTTAAAATTGTACATTTTTCTGTTTAAACATATGATATGTTTTGTATATTCTATTGTGAATAAAATATGGGGTTATGACATTTGCAAATTATTGCATTTTGTTTTTATTTACATTTTACACACGCCCAACTTTCTTGGAACTGGGGTTGTGTCTGCAGAGGAGACTAAAAACTAATAAACATATGTGGACATAGCTTTGATACATTTAAACAAAATTTAAATTTGTCTAATTTGCCATAATAAATAAATAAATAAAAGTTCTGAAATGAAGAGTGAGCTAAGCATCAAGGTAAAGCTGTTGATTTACTGGTCGATCTAAGTTCCTGTCCTCACCTATTGCCATGAGCTTTGCGTAGTGACCCAAAGAATAAGACTGTGGATACAAATGGCGGAAATGAGCTTATTCTGAAGGGAGGCTAAGCTCAGGCTTAGAGACAGGGTGAAGAGCGTGGTCATTCGGAAGGGGCTCAAAGTACAGCAGCTGCTCCACCAAATTGAAAGTACCCATTTAGCATGGTTCAGGCATCTGACTAGGATGCCTCCCGAAAGCCTTCTGGGTGAGGTGTTTTAGGTACTTCTAAATGGGAGGAAACCCGAGGGCAGATTCAGGACACACTGGAGAGGTTATGTCTCTCGGCTGGCCTAAGAACACCTTGGTGTCCCCCAAGAGGAGGCAGAGGCGGTGGCTTGGGAGAGGGAGGTCTGGACAGCTCTGCTTAGATGGATGCCCACATGACCCAGACAGAGAAAAGTGGCAGAAAATTGATGGATGAACAGTATTTTAAGGCTCATACTGGATCAGAATATTAAGTCTTGTTGCTCCCCTGGCAAGTGACTGCACTGACAAACCCGGAAGTCCACTCTATATCACTGCGCCAAGTCAAGTTTAAAACAAGGAGAGGGCATCAAAGACATGATTTTCAGTTTTTAAGTGACTCAGAATATGGCAGTAAAATTATGAATTCAAAATGCTATTTCAGGAATGTACATTACTTAAAGTTCTAAAAGTAAAATTACTTGTTATGCAGTGGAATGGTTGCTCTAGAGGCTTTTTTCAGTGCTGTTAATTTTAACAACTTTGTACAGTGCATTCTAGTTTAACCTAATGCACATTTTAGATGCTCATATGCTTTATGAGTGTCTAAAATATTAAATTATAACTGTTAAATTAATTAAGCAAAATAAACTCTTTCCTCAAAAACACAGTTGTGTACAAATATGAAGTAGCAAAATAAAATGCAATGAAATGAGGTGCCACATTTTCTTCACTTGTAAGTATAACACAACTGATATGTAACTGTTTGTATTGTGTCTTATTTTAATAATATTTTAATATAAAATGATTCTTTTAACTAAAAAAAACTGTAACTACATACCTGTTTGTGTTTTGTATCCATTTGTAAGTGGTAAAAGCGCCTATAAGAGGAAGGTAATGGACACTAGCTAGGTATATCTGTCAGAGTAACCAACCCATTCTCGTTAGTGCAGTGACACACTGGTCACAGCAATACAAGATTGCAGGGAGCAGGAAAACTCCTGTTTAAAAGAGAGAAAGAACCTGTATGAGGACGCAGGAGGGACAGTGGTGGTGTAAATCACAAGACTGTAAACCAGGAGACCACAATTTGTCCTCCAAATGGAAACTTTGCTTTAAATTAGATGATTAGTAATTAGTAAATAGAGTCCACCTGTGTGTACTTTAATCTCAGTATAAATACAGCTGTTCTGTGAAGACCTCAGAGGTTTGCTAGAGTACATTAGTGAACAAACAGCATCAAGAAGACCAAGGAACACACCAGACAGGTCAGCGATAAAGTTATGGAGAAGTTTAAAGCAGGGTTAGGTTATAAAAACATATCCCAAGCTTTGAACACCTCAAGGAGAACTGTTCAATCCATCATCCGAAAATGGAAAGAGTATGGCACAACTGCAAACCTACCAAGACATGGCCGTCCACCTAAGCTGACAGGATGGGAAAGGAGAGCATTAATCAGAGAAGCAGCCAAGCGGCCCATGGTAACTCTGGAGAAGCTGCAGAAATCCACAGCTCAGGTGGGAGAATCTGTCCATAGGACAACTATTAGTTGTGCACTCCACAAATCTGGCTTTTATGGAAGAGTGGCAAGAAGAAAGACAGTGTTGAGAAGAAGTCCCGTTTGCAGTTTGCAAACCATGTAGGGGACACAGCAAATGCAGAAGAAGGTGCTCTGGTGAGATGAGACCAAAATTAAACTTTTTGGCATACATGCAAAACGCTATGTGTGGTGGAAACATCAACCTGAACACACCATCCCCAACATGAAACATGGTGGTGGCAGCATCATACTGTGGGGATGCTTTTTTCAGCAGGGACCACGACCCTAAACATACAGCCAGAGCTACAATGGAATGGCTTAGATCAAAGCATATTCATGTGTTAGAATGGCCCAGTCAAAGTCCAGACCTAAATCCTATTGAGAATCTGTGGCAAGACTTGAAAATTGCTGTTCACAGATGATCTCCATCCAATCTGACTGAACTGGAGCTATTTTGCAAAGAAGAATGGGCAAAAATTGCAGTCTCTAGATGTGCAAAGCTGGTAGAGACATACCCCAAAAGACTTGCAGCTGTAATTGCAGCAAAAGAGGGTTCGACAAAGTACTGACTCAGGGGAGCTGAATACTAATGCACACCACACTTTTCAGATTTTTACTTGGAAAAAATGTTGAACACCATGTATCATTTTCCTTCAACTTCACAATTATGTGTTACTTTGTGTTAGTGTATCACATAAAATCCCAATAAAATACAATTTATTTTGTGGTTGTAATGTGACAAAATGTGGAAAAGTTCAAGGGCTATGAATACTTTTTCAAGGCACTGTATGTAGTGCAGTGAAAGGGGCTGAATCTGTGCAGCTAAGTGGGTGAAGTCCAAGTGTATAAAAATGACTAAAGGAGCCTGAGTTTCTATTTTACTAGACACCTTTTTTTCTTGGAGTGTGTGCATACACATGTGTGTGTTTGAATATGAATCTACATTAACAAACTTATCTCCAAATTAAGATACCACTAGTGTTTTCAAGCCTGATCCTCATCACATCCCTGATCACAAAAGCATACAAACGTACATTGCTCCCTTGTATCCCTAGAACACATTCCTATACTGTATCCGAAACCGTTCATCTGAGGTGAATCAATAGCTCAGCTAACAGTGCAGGACTGAGTTCAGTGATAGTGCTCCAGGGAGAGAGGAGACACAGGAACACATTCAGCATGGCACAGCTTATCACCATTAAAGGCTTACAAGAGAAAAGTAGGGGAAAAGGACATAGAGAAGGAGAGGGAGGGTGGGAAAGAGAGACAGACTAAGGAAAAAAAGGAAAGAGTCAGACAATAGGAGAAAGTTACAATAGAGCATCTGTTCTGGCGTTGGATAGCAAGAAAGAACCAAGACTACAGCAGGCAGAGAGTATTGGCATTATTATATCGGCACTATTAAACTGCCATGGGGAATTTCTATAAAAATCCACCACCTTTCATGCAAGATAAATTAAAACATAGTACTTTCTGTGCTATTACTGGGGGGGGGGGATCTCATACCATGATAAAGATATATCTTTTTTGCAAAATAAATAAATAAATAATAGATGATTTTAGCTGAACAATTTCAGTAAAAAGTTACATCTCAGAAAAATGAATGAATTTCAGAAAATTGTATAGATTATATAGATTATGATAATGATGTATCATACGCTGGCTATGGTCTGTCATTTAACAATAAACTTACTAAATAAAGTGTAATCTAAATATACAAAATCAAACAGATTAAAGAAAACATAAGATTTAGATAAATGCCAACACCTAAAACAGTCCATAGTTATTTAGTCTGATGACAGCTGCTCAGTCATCTGCAAGCGCCTGACTCCTGTAGCTGGTTTGTTTTGTAGCTCATTATTAACTGTGTCTTAATGGCGTTAGAGCAGGATCAAGACAAATTTAACAAGCATGCATAGTGTATAGATTGCCAGAAACTGATTCTGCACATGCCTGGTTCATCTTGAACAATGACAGTTACAGTCCCTAGGTGAAGCATTAGGCTGGGCAGCCAATAGAAAACCAGTGAGCTCAGTCAGCATTAGTCTTGGTTAGACATGCTCTATAGCGCCTTAACTGAGGAGGCTGCCAATGCTCTTGCTCTACAGGGACCCAAACTGCAGAAATGAGAAAAGCTTAGAATTTCCTTTTGACGCATATGCATAATTACTCAAATAAACCAGATCCAGAACCAGAGTCATGAATCACGGGAAACCTAGGCTCTGTTTTATGGTAACAATAAGGGTTTAAAGTGAAAGTGAAAGGAGTTTTGTGAACTCCAGGGCTTGGTTCTGCCAAGCCTTTGCGTCAGAGAGTTAGCCAGGGGATAATCTTTACATTTACCAGGTGATCTCCATTAAAACATCTTAGGTTTGGTCCCCTTTGGCTTGTGACAATCACGACACAAGCCAAAGGTGAACTTGACATCCAGAGGGAGTTTGAAGAACCTCTCATTTTTTGAGTCAAACATAGCCAGTTGAGGTAGTTACAGGAAGATTATGCATCTCATCTCACCACAAACTCCTTAGGATCCCCCAGGTGGAGTCAGGAAAACATTAGGTCTGAACTACCTTGCTTGCTGGCATTGTGAGCTGGCCCCAGATAAGTGGCAGAAAGTAAAGGACTGGTGCACATTTGCTGCTTCTTAACCAGATGTTTTTTGTTTTAACTCTTACCTTCTGTCTTTCTCTTATCCCCCATCTCTGAAATGTTTGAGTTGGTTCTGTGAAACTGATCTTACAATAGCAAAGTGGGACTTAAATTTAAAACAGATGATACTTGATTGGTCACTAAAGATAAATCACTTTGACTGATGCTAAATTAGGAGTGTTATCAGAGAGTGCAGAGAGGAATGTGACTGGTGAAACACCATTTATTTAATTCTAGCTGCTCAGCCAGTGGGAGATAGCTTTGCTTTGAAATTCAGTATTCAAAAGCTGTCCAAGAATAACAGCAGTGATTGTGTTAAATTTGAACAGAAAATATAACGCAGAGAGATCATCTTGCTTATTGAGCATGCCTGCCATTAATTTGACTTGACTGCAACCATGATCCTTGAGCACAGCATTTAATGTAAAATGACAAAATATTACAACCAGCTCTTAAATGTAGACAATCTTCCACAGTGCAGCTCACAACCTTCACATGCCTGCAGATTTCAGATTAACTCAGATTTGGATTATAAAGCAAAAATGCACATGAAAAAGTTTGGGCACCCCTAGTCAAATTTCTGTAATAGTAGTGAGCAGAAGATAAAGTGATCTCCAAAAGGGAAGTTATTTTTGCTTACTTTTGCTTTTTACAATTCGGCAGTGAATAAAAAAAAAGCATGAAAAGTTTGGACATCTCAAGAGATTTAGTACCCAAGTTTCTGACCCCAATTGTGTTGTGGTTTTTCACAATCACTGATGCAAATTTTGAAGTTTTATGAGTACTCTGACTACTCACACATAGTCCCAACAATCAATAGGGTCTCTAAACAGCTGCCTTGAAAATTGAAGTAACTGATGCCACAAAGCAGGAAAAGGTTTAAAGGAAACAGCATGTTTTATAGGTACCATTTTCCTCACTCAGTTCATATTCATAAGGTCCAGAAAACTGAAAGGAGAGTGGCTTGTACAAAAGGATGATGATCCTAAAAACATCTCAGAATCCAAAATCAACTGCCTCAAGTGGTAGAAGCCCATTTGCTATTGCCCAAACAGTTCCGTGACATAAATAAAATGAAAGTTCAAAAAGGACCACTGCATGCAAGATGGTCAAAACATCTCACAGCATTAGACAACTATGGCAAGAAAGAATGGACAAAAATACTCCAGACCAACTGAAGGACTGCAGAATTTTGACAAGAACAGTCTATAAGGAGGTATGTAACAATGCCAAAATATGGCTAATGTTATTGCAGGAAGAAAAAATATAAACACAAAAGAATAGAAATGCATACAATGGAAATTGAGCATATAGAAAAAAGTGTTAAATTTGCAGCACTGCTTACTGGTCAGCAAGGTCAAAACAGAGCGAAAGCTGAAGAGAGACATAAATTAAAAGATGCATTATTAAGTTACCCTAGCTGAGCTCTATGCTCAGTATAGAGAGACAAGATAAAAGGGCAGCATTGCTATAACCTTTTATTTTTCATTAGAATTTGACCTTTCAGTTTCTTGCAGTTGCCTTTTGCTTAAAGAAAGAACACTGTAATACTTACGGCTGGCCATTAAAATAGCTGATTGTTATCTAGTTACTAATATTACCTTGACAAAGGAGGTAAAACATTAAACACCTCTCTCAAACTGCATTTTCAAGACACATCGCATCACTTTTTGTTGACTTGGTAGCATTATATTGTTAAGCCCATTTCCTTGCTAATGACCTCTTCCTTGTGAAATAAACACATACTTCTAAAAGTACTGTCTCTCCAAACAATATTGAATTTTTATGTGTAAAATCCATGTGGGGGCCGTTAAAACATACCCATAACATTGTAAAGGAAAGCAGCATTAATAACAGATGTTGTCACAAAAAGAAAAATTCTATACAACCCCATACAAAAATATATACAACCCCAATTCCAAAAAAGTTGGGATGCTGTGTAAAACGTGAATTAAAACTGAATGCAATGATTGGCAAATCTCATAAACCTATATTTTATTCCCAGTAGAACACAGAAAACATCAAATGTTTAAACTGAGAAAATGTACCATTTTAAGAAAAATATTAACTCATTTTGAATTTGATCGCAACAACAAGTCTCAAAAAGTTGGGACAGGGCCATGTTAACCACTGTGCAGCATCCCCAGCAACAGTCCATAAACATCTTAGAACTGAGGAGTCCAATTGCTGGATTTTCAGAAGAGGAATGTTGTCCCATTCTTGTCTGATATAAGATTCTAGATATTCAACAGTCCTGGGTCTTCTTTGTCGTGTTTTTCATTTCATGATCAGACAAATGTTTTCAGTTGGTGAAAGGTCTGGACTGTAGGCAGGCCATTTCAGCACCCAGGTTCTTCTACTACAAAGTCATACTGTTGTAATAGCATTCTGTGGTTTAGCATTGTCTTGCTGAAATATGCAAGGCCTTCCCTGAAAAAGATGTTGTCTGGATGGAAACATATATTGCCTTAAACCTGTGTATACCTTTCAGCATTGACGGTGCCTTTCCAGATCTGCAACCTGCCACTTCCACAGGCACTAATGCACGCCCATACCATCAGAGATGCAGGCTTTTGAACTGAGAACTTATAATAAGCCAGATACTCCCTCTCCTCTTTAGTCTGGAGGAAGCATCCATGTTTGCCAAAAAGAATTTCAAATTTCGATTTTTCTGACCACATAACAGTTTTCCACTATGCCTCAGTCCATTTTAAATGAGCTCTGGCCCAGAGAAGATGGCAGTGTTTCTGGATCATGTTCACATATAGCTCCTTCTTTGCATGATAGAGCTTAAACCTGCATTTGTGGATGGCATGGCAAACTGTGTTCAAAGTGATTTCTAGAAGTGTTCCTAAGCACATGCTGTGATTTCATGACAGAATCACGCCTTTTGATTTTTGGCCTTGTCCCTTGCACACAGAGATTTCTCCAGATTCTCTGAATCTTTTGATGATATCATGAACTGTAGTTGATGAGATATTCGAAGTCTTTGCAATTTTACATTGAGAAACATTGTTCTGAAATTGTTCCACATTTTATAAATGCAGTGTTTTGCAGCTCTGCCCATCTTTACTTTTGGGAAACTCTCTTTTTATATCATATTACTGACTTGTTGCCAATTAACCTAATTAGTTGCAAAATGTTCCTCCATCTGTTTCTTTTTAGTACCACTTACTCCTCCAGCCTTTTGTTGCCCCCCTTCCCAACTTAAAGATATCTTGCTGCCATCAAATTCAAAATGACCTTATTTTTTTTCTAAAATTGCACATTTTCTCAGATTAAACATTCAATATGTTTTCTGTTTTATTGAGAATAGAATATGGATTTATGAGATTTGCAGATCGTTGTATGTCCAACTTTTTTGGAATTGGAGTTGTACAGTAAAAGTGTCTGAATATGTAGTCTTATCCTTGTTTGGCAGTGATGAGTTTGAAAACAACACAAGTGTTGCCTTGTGTTGAGCACAACCAGGTGGCAATGACAGTAGAGCTAATCTGGTAAAAGCAGTCACCTTGAACAGGTGGACATGACCATCTTAATTCTGGCTATTACCCACAGGCTACATTACTTTTGGCAAACTCACTCTTGCTCTATCCTTTGTCTACATCTGGGTCAGTCAGAGACAGAGAACATTAGGAGATCTGTGTCTGCTGCAACTTTCTCCTTCCAAATGACTGACAGAGCAACACCCCTCTCCCCTCTCCGGCTTAATGCTTTCAACTGGAAACTATGGTAAGATGAATTCAGTAAATGGTTCCAGTTGTTAATTTCAAAAACCAAAGGTAGAATACAGTAGTAGTGACTGCTTTTTCTTTGAAATTTTCCCTTTTTTGAGTAGAATTCATATATTTTTATTCTACCTAATTGGTATTGTTAAATATTTGATGGGTAAGTTTTACTTTAGAACACAGTTTTTGTTTGCACAGTTCTCAAGACTGTATGTTGATGCAACTTCTGATATGACTTTTCTGTTTAGTTTTTTTGCTTGTTTGTTTGTTTTTTGTGATACAGTTTTATTTCTGTGTCGCCCACCGCTTCCATTCTTCTGATCAGGCCTCGACCAAGTGTTGTTGATATCCTCAGTCCAATCCTGTGTTTACAAACACACATGCCCCAAAAATGGGCACAAAATCACTTTACAGCTAAACATCCCAAATTATTGTAATTTGCTTCAGATAGGACTTGGTTGGAGGTGTCAGTTTACTGTCATCATGACCTCAGCACTGTGAAATATGGCACAGTGTGCAGCCTCCCAGCACTTTGGCTGTACATTGCTGAACCACTGCAAGCCCAAATAACACAATGATATGTTGCTTACATGGTGCTCAAAAATTAACAACTTTTGGCAATGCAAAAAGCAAATGACCTAACTGTAATAGCCGACTCATAATAAAATACAAAAAAAACCAAAACACCGGATTGTAGGTTTGCACTGCACTTTACATAACTGCTAAACCCCTATCGTGAAGCTGCTAAATCTTTTCAGCACATTGGAGCAAAATGAATTGAAGCCACTTCTGGTTTCACCAGAAATTTATTATAGCATTCAGAACAGCAAAATGTACCCGTATCAAGACTCAATGGCAGTTAAGTCCTGATTTTACCTAAGTTCAGTGATGCAGAGTAAATGACAATTTCATGAGTTACAAATAAATGAGGTAAACTCTTTCTCTCAGTTACATCAATTTGTCCGTAAAACTAACAAGGCTAATTCCAGTGCAGTTGGAGAAATGGATTCTAAAGCATGAAAACGATTGAATAAAATACCTTCACAATTTTTGGGTATTGACTTCAGTGATTTGTTGATGTGAAACAAATGCAGTATGTAGTTTGTAAATGTAGTATTTTGTAAATGAAGGCAACAAGAGTTACAGCAATTGTTGCCCTGTTATGCTATAACTTTTATTGATTACTTATTGCCTGTCTATGTCTCTCTTCATTTTAACTCAATTTTCCCAATTCATGGCTACTTGTGAAACATCTTCTTGTATTTCCTCAATTATGCAGTATAAAACATGACTCCATAATCCAAATTTTGGACTAACAAAAAGAAGCATGGAACACAACATCAAGCAACATAAAAAAGAAGAATTTGCATCAAACTGGATATGTGTAAACATAACAGTGATGTTGACAGTGCTGTCACACTCCTCCAACGCCTTCTTATAAACAGCCCACACTTGTCATCTTTTTACATGACAAACTGGATCTAACATTGAAGTGACAACTAGATGACATATGACACAATGAATATTGCAATGGAAATTAGATTTTTGTCATGTAAAAACTGTGTATTCTTACTAGGAAAAAAGCTGAATGTGCTGTTATTATTGTCATAGCCACTTGTGATATGCACACTGTCTCCTTTGGCCTTGGTGCCTTGCTGCACCAGCCGTGGCAACATTGGACACAGAGAGCAGATGTCATGTTTGAAATTGTAACAATGGATCTATAGGGAGGCAGGAGGGTGTTTTGCACTAATTTTGCTTTGTTTTCATTTGTTTTTTACTTTCACTTTCTGTTTGGCTACGTTTCGGCATGAAAACTACTTGGGTTAGGTATACCAAACACATTTGCCAGTTGCCAACATTAACCCTCCACATCGAATAATTGTGCAGCAGGGTACCCATTGTAACCAAATATGTCACCAAGATGTCCTGACTAAGTGTTCTTATATGAAGACTTAGGTAAATGGACTGGTACTTATACAACATTTTTCTTTGAGCACTCAAAGTGCTTTTTTACTACAAGCCTCATTCACCCAGTCACATGTACATTCATACAGAGCTTTTTTATTCTATGCCTAAGCGCTCTGCCAAACATTCACACTCTGAGGAATTCATTGGGGGCACCTCAGGGTTCAGTATCTTGCCCAAGGACACTTTGACACTGGAGGATCTGGGGATCGAGCCACCGGCTTTCCAATTAGTAGACGACCTGCTCTACCTCCTGAGCCACAGCCGCCCTCACCAGTGCCAAAGAACACCTTTCTCTATAGATGATACAGCTTTGAAAAAAAAAACTGCAGTATTTGCCAACCTGGAAATGTGGATAGCTGCAGCCCATCCCATAAGTCATGAGAATTCAGGGTTAATTAGAGTAACGAATGAAGCAAACTGAAAAGTAAACTTAGATGTCAGGTTTTCTAGTCAGTAATTTTCATATGGGTATATTTAGTGGGGTGTAGATGTTGTGGAATACAAACAAAATAAAGACTGAGCAAATTAAAAAATACAGGTTGTGGCAGAGAGAAATGAGACATCCTGAAAACTGTTACTTTTATATGTGGTGGATCACTAGGGCCGGATGCTCCAGATCTATTTGGA
>VUQI01042935.1:0-11026 GCA_015106735.1 Paratilapia polleni | reverse complement strand
TACTATCATCTATACACCATTTGCATTTAATCATTAGCTATTATTAACCCTGTCTCTCTCCTATAGGTGTGCCTTTTTGTCCTGTCTCCCTCTGCTCTCTTCTGTTTCCCCTCATCCCCAACCGGTCGCGGCAGATGGCTGCCCCTCCCTGAGCCTGGTTCTGCTGGAGGTTTCTTCCTGTTAAAAGGGAGTTTTTCCTTCCCACTGTTGCCAAGTGCTTGCTCATAGGGGGTCGTCTGATTGTTGGGGTTTTCTGTCTTTTCTGTCTAATATTGTAGGGTCTTTACCCTAAAATATAAAGCGCCTTGAGGCGACTGTTGTTGTGATTTGGCGCTGTACAAATAAAATTGAATTGAATTGAATTGAATTGAATTGAATTGAATATACTAGTGCATCTCAAAAAATTTTAATATTTTGAAAACATTTTTTTTTTAAATTTAATTCAAAAAGGTAAACTTT
This sequence comes from Paratilapia polleni, assembly GCA_015106735.1. NCBI lineage: Eukaryota > Metazoa > Chordata > Actinopteri > Cichliformes > Cichlidae > Paratilapia > Paratilapia polleni. The sequence continues at coordinate 10,567 of VUQI01042935.1, read as the reverse complement.
GATATATTTCAAGCTTTTTTTTGTTTTAATTTTGATGATTATGGCTTTTAGCTCATGAAAATCAGAAATCCAGTATCTCAGATTATTAGAATATTTTCTGAGATTGATCAAAAAAGCATTTACAATACAGAAATGTCCAAGTTCTGAAAAGTATGTTCATTTATACACTCTGTACTCTGACTGTGAAACAGAGAAACAATGTTATTGGCTATTGACTTGTAATTCTCAAGAGAAAAAGGACCATAACTTATGAAATGAACTTCATGTTGTATTCAGTATGACTTGAAACTATGGTTGAAGACCACAAATTAATCAAGAAAGAGTATATTGAGGTCAAATAGCAAGAGAGCTGAAGGATTTTTTCTTCTAGACTTCTATACAACCAGAAGACTCTTTGCAATCAGAAGAGTCACCCCCTTCTGGCCGTTAAAAAAAAGTCGGTTTAAGGTACTTTGCGTTGCTCTATAGTTTTCTCTAGGTGCTCTGCTTCCTCCCACAGTCCAGATACATGCATAAAAGGTTAATTGGTGATATTAAATTGGCCATAGGCATAGATGCAAAGTCAAAAAAGCACTGAAGTGCATGGAATAAAATCTATACTGTAAATATATTTAAGCCTTGATCATACTTTCTGCATCCGCGAGTCCGCTGGGGTCTGAGTGATGTAAATTTCATCATCAGAGAGTGAGCTTGAGGTTCTGTGTGGATGTCCACATGCCTGCCTGTTTTCTGTGACCACACATATTTGTCTGTGGAGAATTTACATTACAATGTACCAACTATGCATGCGTCAAGGCAGTGGACTTGAAGCAGACATCAAAGAAGTATAACAGGAATGTGTCCGCAACAGAGTATAATCAAGGCTTAAGAGTAGAAATGTGGAAAAGTTATATAAGTGCCAGTAAATTCCATTCCATGGTGGTCATGGTAAAAAGCTTAAATGTTTTTAAACTTATTAAATTCTTGAAAGACATGGTTACACTGCAGGCTGATGATGTCCCCTGTTCAATAGATAGACATTAGTCAGGGTTACAGGTCTCCTTTTGGCAATAGGTTTTAAAGAGAAAAATGTGTATTTGCAGTTATATTTTGAAAAGATACTTTAAAAGAAAAAATTATATATTTTTTCTAAAACAAGACAGTGGCCCACCCTTGGCTGGTTTACTGTTGGTGGGACTATAAGTGCGTGTATGCACATGCATGTTTGTTTGTGAGAGCAAAAGATCCACCATGCAGTACTGAAAAATAGGGTTGTCTTTACCAGTTTAATGTGCACATTTATTACTACCAAGCAGAGTGAAGCTGTGCATGCAGTTGTGTTCATATCACCTGCTGTGATAACACTGGTGCCTCACAGCAAGAAGGTCATTGGTGTGGAGCATGCATGTTCTCCCTGTGCCTCCGTGGGTTTCCTCTGGGTACTTTGGGTTTTTAGGTTAACTGGTCATTCTAGAGTGCCTGTGGTAGTGTATAGAATAAAATGCTATATGAGTGTATGGCTAAATGTATCTTGTGAATCTTATCTTATCTCTTCTTATCTTAATGCAATTTGAGTGCTTAGTAAGACTAGAAAAATGCTATATAAATGCCAGTTTCAATTTCCATTACCCGATGCTTGATAAATGAGTCATGAAGTTTAAAGAAATACTGCTTTTAGAAGTATGATGGTCCTTACAAGCATGATTAAAATATTACACTATTTTCAATATTTTAACAAATTTGTCTTAAGAGTGTGTTGTAATCGATCTATCTAATCTACAAGTTTTACCTTAAGTTGTTTTCATTCTAATGATCACACCTGAAATGTCAGAAATGTTATCAGTTCGTTGTGAACATTACATTAGGACATTTTAGGCTCCTTGTTTTGTAGACTAATACTGTTAATACTTTGTGTGTGTGAGAGCAGACCTGGTCCAGGTGGGCAACACTGCCCACAGGCCAGTGTGGAACACAAGGCCTGTGAAGGTCCTCCATGTCCCAAGGGGGCACCCAGCTTCAGAGACCTGCAGTGTCTGTCCTACAACCAGCAAGCCAACAAGAAGAAGGGCAGCATGGTGACTGCTATTATTAATGATGGTGAGATACACACAACTTTATACTGCAGCAGTACCCTCCTAACCTGTCACAGTCAATGTCTTGCATGGAAAGTGGCAGACAATACAAAAAGGGAAAAAAAAACATAAGCCAAGGCTTTTACATGTTTTTTAGAAGTGTCTAGTTTGTACAAATCTGAAGTAAACTGGCAGTTTATAATACCATGTTTTTCCTCTGATAAACAGCTATGTTTATAATACATTTGTCTAGACACACGTCTGAGCATCAGATGTCAGTTTTGAAACTAACTATGGCAGTGCTTTCCAAGTATCATGTTACCCCAGATGCATCCCTCTTTATAATTATTATTATTATTTAATTTAGGCTAATGGATCATATCAGATTATCCTTTTTGTTTTCCAATATTTTTAGCCATTTTCAAGCCAGTACTGAGTTTAGAATGTTACTATTTAGGAGGCATGTGTAGTCCCCTTTCATTTTAAATGTGAAGTAAGAAAATAAATCAACTCAATTGACTGGGCAGCCAGTGCAAAGATATTAAATAAGTTAAATGCGAGAGCGTTCAGTAGAACCATGGATTAGCATCTTGGATCCCTGAGGCAAAGAAAAGGCGAGCAACACCAATCCTACTTAAATCAATCCAGCTACACAGTCTACAAAGGCAGAGTAAAAGGTCAGGCTTTACTCGTGCTGTATGAACAAAAATGTGAGATAAAGTCCTCTGGTCCATGTTTTTCTGCATAACTACATAGCTTGTGTTTTGGGCTCTGAGTTCAGACATAGATGACTTACAGTTGAATACTCTGGCTGAGGTAATCTGTTAAAACACAGATTAAGCACCAGAGCTGCTGTTGCTGCTTTGTCTTCTCTCCAGTTATACTCAGTGAGATTCTAATGAGAGGGAAGAGCAAGCAATGACACCCTAGACTTTATTCATTTTAGACTCAAGCATGACTGTGCAACTTTAGAGAACAAATAACAAATTAAGATGTAAATCAATTTTTTTCTATTTCAACACATTCACTGATTGCCAACTGTTTTACTATGTTCAGTTATGAGCATTAGCTTTTAATGGCTAACATCTAATCATATGTTCAATGTTTGGTTGTTTGCTCGATATCAAATATTAAACATTTAATAATAAAAGTCAATATACAAGTTAATATAAATACAATCAAGTATGAAATTTGATCATCACAGCAACATCACAGGGATGAAACTATCAGTTTTATTGTGCTGATTTGCGGCAGCCAGAATCTCTAATATAATTCTGAACAGAAATGTATAAATTTCTACATATTTTTTGAGAACATCTGAATAAAAAAATACTTGGACTTTAATTCTAAAATGAAGGACCACATTAGAAAATCTGAGTTTGTTTGAAGTTCTCAAAAATTTGGCCAGAAGCTGGCTGACTCGTCCAGTATTGTCAAATTTGTAAAATGTGAATATACTGAAATGATCATTGACAGGGCAGTAGGCAGAGTGTTATTAAAGAGTTAATAAAAGAGAAAGCTAAATAAACTGAACAATCTGAAACGTATACCTTTTGAAAACACTAATGGGACAAAGGGAATCTATAAGTTTCATGTATTCACACAAAATTAATTGTAGCAACAAAGTGTAGCTGGGTCGTATCCACAATTTTGTGGATGTTACATATCAAAGTAACATCTACGATTGCCAGACAACTGTTACAGACATATTGCAATAAATCTTATGAATTCACACACAGTTTCATACATAACAAACAAACAGCATTGGTTTTGTATTTATTTCCATACATACTAAAATCCAGCAACACCACAAATCACTTTCTAAATTGTTTATTTCAGCAATGTATTGTGGAAATAATAATCAAGATATAGATTATTTTGTTCATGCAAGAAATGGAAATTCCAAATCAGCTAACCATATTAGAGTGAAAAATAGTCTTACATAAATGAAAAGTTGTCATTCTTCTGACATAATTATATGTATCCATAAACTCTATCGGCTGTGCTTATAATGTTAACTAGCATGTGTACATCTACTCTGTGTATGCATTTTTATGCAGTGTCAGTCTGAGTGTTAGTGGGACAACTCAGACTTTGATCTCAGTGTCTACAAAGAACACTAGGCTATTTTCTTATTAGTATTATTCTTCAGTGTACTTTTTTCTCATATCACTGTAGGTTCATTGAGTTCATGGAGTCAAACAGCATTGTACAGTGGCCTTGAAGTGAAAAACACTGAAAAAAGGAAAACACAACAACAAAACAGAAAACGCAAAGAAATACATACATACACATGTAACATAGATTTCAGAAAACAGAACAGCTCAAATTCAGACTTGAATTTTAATTTTGTACATTACTTTTGTAGGTAACTGCAGTGTCTCTATTCACTTGTAATTCAGTCTGAAAACTCCTATAGCACACTGGTTGTACCTGAGCTGCATCCTAATACTGTATTTTATCTGTGAACCGCATTTCAGGGTTGAGTATGGTGGTGAAATACAGGGCTGTCCTATTACAAAAGTTCTGGCAACTTCAGCCATTGTTTCCTTTGTTTAATTTAAGTCCTCACAAATAATTATGCATGGGTGATTTATTCATCAGAGTATGGTGAACTTCCATCTCTTCTAAAATCTGGAAATATGAAGACAAAAAGTTATTTTCCTGGAAATTATAAAGCTAATGAGGTGACAGCTGAGAGATGACAGGAAATCATGGGAGTCAGTCATTCAGAACAGGTGTCATATAACCAGCCAGAAGAGTTAAAGTCAGAATCTCATGTAGTCCTTGTGATCTTTATGTTGCTTTGATTTCTAATGTCTTCCCAAATCTGGGTCCAGACAGACATTCCTTTATTTTCTTCCAGAACCACTGCAGCCTATTGGGACACCTCTCAGCTGACACAACCTTGAAAAAGGGATTTTCCTCCATGTTTTATTCTTTAATGACCATCTTTCTTGCAGCAGTAACAAAGAAAGAAAACTGTCTTGCTTTTGATTAATTATAGGAGCTCTAGGTTTTATTCAAACCCCATGTGAATGTGTTTCTGTTAAGGCAGACAAATTTTATGCCTCATCCTTCCTTCCACCATTCTTTCCCCTGGTGTCTTTGGAGTAAATTTAACAATACTCATTTTTCCAGGATAATTGTTAATAGATATTGACTTCTTTGACTGTATTTTTACAGTTTGTGTGTGTGTGTGTGTGTGTGTGTGTGTGTGCGTGTGTGTGTGTGTGTGTGTGCGTGCACCCATGTGTTTCTGTATGTTTATGAGCAGAGAAGCCATGCATGTTGTTCTGCAGTCCAGTAGGACGAGATGTTCCAGTCCTGATGGCTGACAGAGTAATGGATGGGACTCCGTGTGGACCATATGAGGCAGATCTGTGTGTTAATGGGAGATGTCAGGTACATGTGTGTACACCATCACAGTCATGTAATGAAATAGTACACACACAGTTTGACTTTGTTTCATTAGGACTTTTTGGTTTTGGTGGCCTCCCAGCTCTAGGTACATTCAATAACCCCCCAGCAAAGAACTATACTTAATGTCACTGCGATACAGGTGTCCTGTTCAATGAGACTACATGTGCATCACTCAAGTCCATCCTTGTATTCCATCTGCTTCTGCAGGCAGCCTCTCTTTTGTTGAAGTCTCTGCCTATGTTGACCAAATGTCTGTGTCAGTCCTTGAATATCTGCTGATGTCTGGACTTTGTGTCAGTAGTCACATGCTAATGTTGAACGTCCGACCTTGTAAAATTGCCGTTGTGACTGTTATAGAAGACTGGGCAGGTGCTCATAGAGACATGAAACAGACATGTTCAGATGCAGGGAGATAAATGGATTATTTTTTGAGCCCCAAGATTTGTGTTGGTGTATAGAGTAGTATGATTAAACTTAACAATACTAATGCAACTAGCTTCAAAGTTACACTATATATTGTAACAGTGATAACTAAAAATACACAAGTTAACCATAACACTAAGAGTTTACCATAACATTAAAATCAAAGTGGCATTAATGTGGATTTTACACATGTGCCACCTTTGTAAACGTTGCAGACAAAGCATATCTTTTCCCACAAAGGAAGAAATGTGTATATGCATTCATTTCATTAGATTTGTCAAATCACACATATGCACAATGGATGTAAATGCTCAATATTTTCATCATTTGCATATAAAATTGCTGTTTGCACCAATTTACTAGACTTAAAACTGTTAAACTGTTATTAGGCTTGGTAATGAAAAAGAGCAGCAAAGAACAAGTGCAATTTCACAGAAAGTGAAGCTGAGGCACTCACTAGAGGAATTAAATATGAATTAAGAACAGAACAAAAACTACTGAATGTAAGCAAGTAATACAGCAAGTGCAGAAATGGTCAGATTACAAAAAAGAGCATCAGTTCAACATGGAAAGCAGAACGTTATGGATGACCACTGCTTTATGTAGCCCCAAAAACTACTACTACTGCTACTAATGATAAGAATAACAATAATTTTAAGAGAGCTTAAAAATTTAGTTCACACTTAATTATTTATGTCGAAATTTATCATAAACATTTATGCATGTGGTCCCTGGTGGTCAGAGAGGCTCGTCTATAATATGTACTTCAACAATAAGTGTGAAAGGCAGAGATTTGGCAAAGTTGTCATCACTGGGAAGAAGAAAAAAATCAGACATGAAATAAATCAATATTGTGCAGAAATGTGAAGGATGATTTCTCTCCAGGGATCAGTAAGAGTTTGTCATTGATTCTGTTAACAGCGGTGGAGTGAATCCACAGCCTGCTCCATCAGGGAGGGTTGAAGAGTTTACTAAGATTTGGTGTCCTAACTACTTCCAGTCTTTTGTGTTCATGCTGGAAAATTTGGGAGGAGGGGGCTAAGACAGAGAGGAAAGTAGAAGGAGAGTGCGTGTGTGTGAGAGAGAGGGAGAGACTGGTCCAGAGAGACAAATATCAATGCAATTTTGATGCACATGTGATCACAAAATACTTACTTAGTAGTACATTCAAAAATACACATAGCATTTTAATACCAAATGTACATCAGTGTTTGTCTGTCTGATTTATTTTCCCTATACCAAATAGAGGTGTCATCAAAATGTTCTGAGAGCAGGTCCATAAAAATAAAAAAAACAACAGATTTAAATTTGGCCAATCTATTGTTCAAGATCATCTTCTCTAGCATATCCTCTAGGATGTGCCTGTCAACATGGAGTTATACTGTAACATCGTGAGGCATCTAAGGGAGAACATTCAGTGGAAAGAATCTGTGTGTCAGCATGCCATCTCAAGTTGGCTAAGAATGCACTGAAACCACAGTTTTTTGCCACATAAACAAAATCTTCACTCGCCACCCATTCACCAAATTTTTGCTCCTTGCAGTGTTCTTCATGAAAATGAAAATCATATTGAAGGATTGTTGTTTTGACACACTGGAGGAAATCCAGCGCCCATCACAGAGGCACAAGTGTAAGGGGACCAAACAAGACTTCCACTGAAATATCTAAAAATAGCATTTCCACTGAATACAGTTCAGATTTAAATCATGTAAATTTTTGATTTTTTCAGAAGCTCATTCCCAGAACTTTTTGATCGCATCTCATTCAGTATATAATATATGAAGAATCATTTAGAAACCCAGCGCACAAACATACACTATGTGGCCAAGAAGTAATTTCATCAAGGGGAATTAACTTTTCCTAATCACCTATTTTGATGGCAATATTTTTTTTTGATCTAATAAATAGTTTCATTTCAGAAACTTGACAGTACCTCTGTTTGCATGCAACTACAGTTATGTCTGTAAGTATTTGGACAGTGATACAATTTTTGTCATTTTGCATCTGTACATCACCACAGTGGATTTTAAATCAAACAATCATGATGTGATCGAAGTGCAGACTCTTCCACTTTAACTCAAGGGGTTTAACAAAATTATTTCATAAACTGTTTATGAATTACCAACATTTTTATACATAGTACCCCATTTTCAGAGGCTCAGAAGTTAAAATGGACTGGCATTTATATTGTGCTTTTCTAGTCTTACTGACCACTCAGAGTGCTTTAGACTACAAGCCACATTTATGAACCATTCATTCATACAGTGCTTTACTCTATACACGTTCAGCACTTTTATCTACCATTCACCCATGGCCAAGAATCACCAATTAACCTTACAAGCATGTCTTTGCACAGTGTGAGGAAGCTGGAGTACCCAGAGCAAACCCGCACACCCAAAACATGCAAGCTCCACACAAAAAGACCCCAGGTGGGTTTCAAACCAGGAATCCTCTTGCTGTGAGGTAACAGTGGTAAACAACTCCACCATCTAGTAATTGTCCAAGAAATTGGACAGTTAACAACAGTCAGTTTCATGGCCAGATGAGACCTGTTCTTTCATTATTCAATGGCAAATTAAGCAAATAAAACATCTGGAGATTATTCCAAGTGTTGAACTTGGATAGGGTTAGGTTGTTCATTGGATTTCTCAATATAAAGTCCAAAGATAATGTTGATGCAAGTGAAGGAGGCCATCATTAGGCTGACAAAACAAAATAAATCTATCAGAGACAGCAGAAACTTTAAGAGTGGCCAGATCAACAATGTGGTTCATTCTTACAAAGAAGGAATGCACTGGTCAGCTTTGCAACAATAAAACGTGTGTAAGACTGCGAAAGACAAGTAAAGGAGATGATCGCAGAATTCTTTCCTTGGTTAAGAAAAACAACTTCACAACAACTAGCCAAGTCAACAACACTCTTGAGGAGGTAGGTGTTGTCAGAGTCTACAATCAAGCGATGCCTTCATGAATGGATATAAATGGTAAATGGACTAGTACTTACAGAGTGCTTTTCTACTCTGAGTACTCAAAGCACTTTCTACTACAAGCCTCATTCTCCCAGTCACACACACATTCATACAAGCACTTTTTTCTATGCTTAAGCACTTTTTAATTTAACATTCACACACACACTTGGGGTTCAGTATCTTGCCCAAGGATACTTCAGAGTAGAGGAGCTGGGTATTGAACCACCAGCCTTACTTACAGCAAGGTTGAAAGTAATGGTTACACTCAAGAACAAGGTCAGATTAGACTTTCCCACAAAACATCTAATAGAACCTTCCTAGTTCTGAAAAAAAATAAAAAATCTTTGGACAGATGAAACCAAGATTAGCTTGTACCAGAATGATGGGAAGAGAAAAGTATGGGGAAAAATAGGCACAGCTCATGCACTGCACAGCTATTGTTAGCTTTAAATACCTATATCATGCATATGTTGAGCTCTGTAAAAACATTGCAAACTCTACACTGTTTGTGTCTCTCACCTGAGAGAGTGAGACTGAGCTGTGGACAAACAGAAGAAGGCAGGGGCAGCTGTGGCTCAGGAGGTAGAGTGAGTCGTCTACTAATCGGAAGGTCAGTGGCTTGATCCCTGGCTCCTCTAGTCTGCATGCTGAAGCATCCTTGGGCAAGATACTGAACCCCACATTGCCCCCGATGCATTCATCGGAGTGTGAGTGTGTGTGAATGTTAGATAGATTGCACTTGCAGTATAGAGGGAAGTGCTTGCATGAATGTGTGTGAATGGGTGAATGAATGTTGTATAAAGCACTTTGAGTACTAAAGTAGAGTAGAAAAGCACTATATAAGAATCAGTCCATTTACCAGATATACTGAGGTTTCAGAAGGAGAGGATTTTTTTTTTTTTTTTAAGCCTGGCATGTGAGTAAGGCATGCTATGAAAACACTGGCAAGGAGAGAGAGAGAGAGAGAGAGAGAGGAAGCAGACAGGAAAGGGAGAGAGAATATAATTCACAAAGTAATGAAAATAGACTGTGTCTGGCTAGAGGAGGACCCTGGAAGCCTGGCTGAGCTGGAGAAAGGCCTTGCCTGGTCCTCTTATTCGGCAAACTCTGGAATCACATATCACATTCTCTTTCCCTGTTAAGGTCTCTGTGTGTCTGTCTGCCTGAAAGTTTAAATTGCTGATGTGGTGAGCCTTATGAATCAAGGTTTCAAGCAAGTTGCTTATTTAAACTACCACTGATATATGCAGGTACACACATCCTTTAAAATTCTTTTTTTTTTTTTTTTTTAAATTGGCAGCCCTTTTTGTTGACCTGAGCAATTCCTGTTCTTTTTCAGTCATTCCAAATTGCCCCAAAAGGGTCAATTTATGGGCCATTACTGCATCTGTAGCAATGAGTCACTGCCGGGCTCTCTTCTGGACCTGTCTGTGAAATGTCACTGTCAGATGTCTCTTTTCTTTTTGCCTCAGTCTGGGCAGGATGGCCATTTTATTTGTTTCTTCTAAAAGGCAAACTAGCACTCTAAATGTTGATGCCTACCAGTATGTTAAGCTGACAGTTAAATCTGAGTGGGTTTTTTTTTTTTTTTTTAACATGGAGGCATGCTGTTATGTTATGTTAGACTCTTTCTCTGCGATTGATCTTGCTGAGTTAACTTTAATAATTATTTCCTCTAAACCATCAACTTGTCTATTGGACC
>VUQI01042930.1:9663-27505 GCA_015106735.1 Paratilapia polleni | reverse complement strand
AAAAACAAATAAACAAAATAAATAAATATAAATATAATAAAAAATAAAATATAAATAAAAACAAAAATCTAAGTAAAATCAACATCTCACACTGGGTCGAAAGCCAAGCAGAAGAGGTGGGTCTTAAGAGCGGATTTAAAAATGGCCAGTGAGGAGGCCTGTCTAATGTGGAACGGCAACGAATTCCACCATTTGGGAGCCGCAACAGCAAAAGCCCTGTCCCCCCGAGCCTCCGCTGTGTCCTCGGCACATCCAGGAGCAGCTGGTCAGCTGATCTGAGCGACCTGGAAGGGGAGTGCAAATGCAGCAGCTCAGAGAGGTAGGGCGGGGCAAGACCCTTTAAGGACTTAAAAACAAATAAAAGAATTTTAAAATGAACTCTAAAATGGACAGGCAGCCAGTGCAGTGAGGATAAAACAGGAGTAATGTGCTGAGTGCTGAGTAAAATCTGAGGATACTTCTGTCCTTATTTTACATAACTTTTAAGGTCTCCATGATAAAAACATATTTAGCAAAGATATGTGTAATGACAAGTATTTTGATCCTTTTTTGCATTCTTGTCTTGAGTTGTATGACAAGACTGATTAAAAAAAGGACAAAAAAAAAAGTGAGAGCCAGCAGATGGTTAATTTAGCTTAGCATGACTGTAAAAAGCTAGGCAGAGTGGAAACACTTTATATAAAAGATGGATGTAGCCACCACAATGTCACTCGCTGATTTGAGGACTACCATTACCACTAAAGTTTTGCACGTTCAACCATGTTTAGACAAGAGAATGGAGTGCCAAGTTATCAGCTAAGGCTAACTAGCTTGGTTAGCAAGGTGTATGGATACATAAGCAAATACACTTCAATCCACTCACAAAAAACTGGAGCACAGACTTCTTTGATAGACTGTTAGTATAATTAACCATATAGTTAGCCATATTATTTGTTAGATAAAACCACAAACATGGTTAAGTGGTCCAGTTTAGTGACTTGAATTAGTTGTGGCGACACCTAGCAGACACTGCCTCTGTCGGCACTCGTGCCTCTAAAAATGCAAAACTTTAAGCCTTAATACAATTTAAGCTGGTTAGCTATTTAAAAATTGACTCCCCGTACAATTGTTATGAAGGAGGAAACTAGCAACAAAGATCAAAACGTCTTTTTGTACCAGGCTGTAAACATGTACGTAAAGTTGGGCTTTTTAACATGGGAGTCTACAGAGCTCAACCCTGACCGCTGAATCTCCCATTCATTTTCTCCATTGACGTTTCAGAAAATCCTTTTGTAAAGAGTTTCAAGCCTTGAACCAAGCCAACCAGCTACAAGGTGAATCATGACCGTAAAAGGATTTGATCTGGATAAAAAATAAATAAATAAATAAATAAATAATAAATAAAAAAATAATAAATAATAAAGATATAAATATATATAATATAATAATAAAGAAATAATAATAATAAAGAAAAACAAAATAAAAGGTGTATATAATTACTTTTAATGGTGAAGGAACTACTCATTCCATAATGTATTGCAAATCCCAGATTCCACAGCGAACGACTTCCAGAGCTCTCAAATTGAATCCTTTTCATTAACGTAGTGTTGCATAATTTAATATTAATCGATAAGGTACAGTGCTTTGTTACTGACTGCAATCGCTGCTCTTGCGGTTTCAGACAAATCGCACTCACTAAGCGACCCGATGTTCGTGGGTTTAAACATTTCCATGGTAATGGTGACCTCCACTAATCAGGGACATTACTGTTTCAATTTACCATTGTGGGTAGAGTAGCTGTTTTCCTCAACATTGCAAATAAAATATGTTTTTTTTTTTAAAACAAGGTTGATGTCATACAGACTTGTGGTTTCTACCGGAGCTTATACCATCGTTTCACAATGTCGTCACAAAGTCTACTTTGGATGGTTACAAGACTATGGCTCATAATCGAAAATCCCTATGGAGAATATGAGTGGGATTTTTTTATTTCTGGAACTGCGCTGTTGCACTCTATGGGGATTGACCCGCTTTTGAAGCCAGCCTCAAGTGGCCACTTTTGGCACTTCTCCCTGGCTTTTTCTATCCCGGATGTTGCTACTTGGGTGGAGGGCAGGTTTCTTTACCTTTGGATAGAAAAAGTCTAGCCGTTTCCCTCTATTTTCATTCTTTATACTAAACACAGCGAACCTGTTACATATTTACAGCACAGATGTGAGTCACACTTTAGATGCAGTGCTGACTTTTAATGCTTTCACCAGAACAAAATAGTGGTTGCACAGAATGTGCTTTTGATTGTCATCCAAAAATTGGGAAAAACAACAAAAAAAAAACCTTTTGTCACCAACATGACACATTGATTATTTGTTTTGGCCATTTTCATATGTAGCAGGAGTTTGATTACTCATTGTAAAAGTGAGTAACATTCATGTCATGGATAAATTAACATAGGCTTCTCCACAGCTCTGCTTCTCGTTCTATTGTTGTTTCATATCCAAGTGACAGTCTGTTTATTGCTTCTTGTATGCTTTTGTTTAAATCACACAATGTCATTGGTCACAGAAAATAGGACGGCCTTGGCTTCTTTTCACGGCGTGTGAATACAATAACGCTGTGATATCGGCTCTGATTAAAATCCCTCTGAGAAATTAATCACAGTTTTACCCTACAGGTAGGTAACAATCATATCATGTTTTCACATCTAGCCTGCAGTGGACCAAGTAACCAAATTGTCTTATCCTTTATTTCTTTTTCTTTGGATTTCATTTCACGACCCAGTATTTTTTTTTTTACTGACTTTGTTTACAGTCATCTTTGTTATTGCTGTTTGCAATTCAGCAACACGCTTGGCACTTGTATCGAAGTAAGAGTTGGGGCAGGCACTTGGGCAGTCGTTCACATAGTGTGTACATTTGCGAGTGTGTCTATGCACACGCGTGTGTTTTCCTGCCAAAGTGTGTTATAAGGTCTGTGTCTCGCATTGATCTGGTGAGCCGGGCCAAGCCATCACTTTGAGGTGACAGCTAAATGACCAGTAGCCCAAGGCGGCGGCCATCTCGCCAAAAGCTTTTGTGTGCTTGTGTGTGTGTGTGTGTGTGTTTGCTAATCGATACGAAATGATACCATGCAGCAGCTCATCAGCAGTGGCCGTCGTAGCTGACAGAGATGGTAATCTATAGCTTCAATACTCACCCCCCCCCACACACACACCCCATCTCACCCGTACACACACAAAATCTCCAAAAAGCACGCCCTCCCAACTAAGCTCCCCTTCAGGGGTTTTTTTTGCTCCTTACTTACTAAGAACGCTGGCCCCCAGATTTCAGACTCCTTGGAGAGCAGCATGGCATCATCTGCAGATCCCAGTTGAGCGGGTAACCTGCCCACAGGGCCAGAAGGAGGGGAAGGGTGGAGGGGGGTGGGGGCGGGTGGGAGATAACGCCTCATTTTCCTCTACACTGATCTGAATAGTGGAGCGCCCTCATGCCGCTCTGTTATTCTCAATGGGGAGAGCAGCAGGGGGTGCAGTGTTTGGCCAGGAGGGATCTTAGAGCTCCCGATACCCCGACAGGGCCGCGAAGCAGTGAAGCAAAGGAGAGACAGAGGGAGAAAAGACACAAAGACAAAGAGCTAAAGGGGGAGAAACAGAGCTAATTCAGAGAGAGGAGACACACAGGGCAGACAGGTGAAAGATGAAGAAACAGGCCTCAGTATATGGGGAATGTGCAAAGAATTCCACTTTAGATTAGGTAAGTTTAAGAAGAGGTAAAGGTAAAGAAGGACGATGCATAAGCAAAAATTAAATAAAGAAAGAAAGAAACAGAGTTGCAGATTGGAGCAGAAAAATAAAGGGAGAGAAAAATATGAAGCTTTAAATGCCACAGACAGGAGACAGGCGTCCTCCTCTTCCTCACTGACTAACAGCTCCATCTCTCCAGGCAGCCGAGCCTCACCTAGCTTCAGATAACCCACTACGGAAACAGCTTAATTACACACACTGCCTTATCAGACGACATTAGCCTCACAGTAATAATCAGAGCCGCCGTCAGCCCCTCCGTCAAAACCTGGCAACGCAGCAGCTTGAGGCGGTTTTACACAGTGTGGGCTTCAAGCTGATAACAGACACTGCCAGTTGTTAAATCACAATTTGCTGACAGAGTTTGAGGGAATAATGCACATTTGGTTGTTAGCCTGACACCTCCTTTATATGCAGTCAATTTTTGTTTGGATGGGCGCACTAATAGGCACAATGGCCACTTGAAACCGTTTATAGGCAGCATTTTCAATTCTGTTTTGTTGGTGGACTCACTTTCCTTAAATCCAGCAGCACTTTCGGAGTGACTGTTTCTTGTACGGCACAGTAAGAGAATAAGGTTTAGTTCGCTAGATTCAAGCAAGACATCTCCACAGTAAGCCCTCAGTTACCGGAGGTTTATGCGACATGTGTGCGTCTGTTTGTGTGTGATCTTCAAAGCACCTTTCATCTCGCAGGAAACCCACAATGATGGAGCACTCAGAGCGTAAAAACCTGGTGACCTCTGCCTAATGGAGCAGAAAGACATTTCCCATTGTGTTCTCTGAGCAGACACAACAGAAAGGCACACATCCACATCACCCTGACACTAGGGACCTCCCCCTCTGTTTTCCCATAACACAACAACATGGATGGTAAAAAAAAAAGAAATAATATACAAGTGATAAAAACAATCTCACCACATGGTCCACTAACTATTCATGCATGTTTCCCACCATCCTGTTCAGACTTCCAAGTCATCACATGCTGATGTTTAGTTAGGGCCAGTTAGGCTGTGTATAAAAGATGGACATTGCCAAGTTTTGAAGCCTTGCCGCAGCCATGTTGGTTTATTTGAGCCAGAAGTTACCATATTTGGAAGAGAGGATGGAGTGCTAAGTCATCTAACACGGGCAAGCTTGCTTACCAAAAAATCCTAGAATTTCACTCAGCAACAACTGGAGTACAGACTTCTGGGATATTTAATGCAATTAACCTCCTAGCAAGCCATATTATTGTCAAATATTTGTATTAACAATGCTCCAAAAGGCACCAACACCACAAAGAAGGTCAAAGGGTTCAGTTCAGTGACTGGAATTAGCTGAAGTGAAGACTAGCAGACAGCTACCAGCTGGTCAGAATCTTTATTGTACATAACTTTAAGCTCTTATCCACTTGTAACAGGTGGGTTATATATAAATGAACCACCTGTACAGGTGTAATGAAGTGGGAAATGAACCATAGAGGCCATAATTGTTTTTGTATGAGGCTGTAAACATGTTTTTTTCTGCTGCAAAGTTGGGCGTTTCAACATCTGTAGCAACTGACTCACTTTTGGGACCAGCCTCAAGTGGCCATTTGAGGAACTGCAGTCTCTGGCAATTCCACATTGGTTTAATTTTTCGTGCCCAGAGGTTGCCGCTTGGTTAGAAATTGAACTTGATGAGTTGGGAGTGCCATGTGCCAACATGGATAAGAAGTCCTAAAAATGCTCAAAAAATGGAACTCTCAGTTTATGTTCAAGAACTTGAGAGTAGCTGCTAACTGAAGAGGGTGGGCACTGCGGGTGCAGACTGTCGTTCTCAGTCTGTGAAATATTATTTTGGTTTTGCATAAAAAATACAGAATGATGCGTTAGTTCAATAACAAAAAGAGTTATAGTAATGACAATGCACACAATGACAGGTTCTAGTCAGTTCCTTTAAGCTCCAGGCTCTGATCAGAGCATTATCAATCCACATCACATCTGAACTTTTGGCAGAACAGTGAATATACATACACCCTTGTCCTAAATACAGAAAACACTTTTGCTTTAGGCAGTTTATACAGTACGTGACAAGCTGACATGTGACTATTTTTACAGAAATTTGCTACTGTATCCTTGTACTACAGTAAACAACTGCTGTCACGTTTAGATAATCCATCTTTTCCACCGCAAGCAAAGCGACACATGTATCCTCTAAATGCTGAAAGTACCTTGACAAGTAAACAGATTGAACTCGAGAAGATCTGCCGACCTTGAGAGCGATACAGACGTTATTAAGAGGTCTTAGTGCTCGGGATACAACAAGTGTACTGAATATAAAGACCTCTCCTGTTCCATCTAAATAGCTTGTGACAAAGTGTGGAAAATGTCTTTGTTCTGGTATTAAGTCGGGGATAGGAGAGGTGAGGGTGAAATCGGATGAAGAGAAGAGGAGAGAAGAGAAGAGACGAGAAGAGAAGGAGCATCTTGAGACTGAAGAAGATGAATGAAGGAGAAGAGCATGAGATAGACGCAAAAAGGAGAATAGCGGGCCATGGAGGACGTGGAGGGATGCATAATCCCGATGACTGGAGCCGTGTTGCACTCACTGGGGAGGGGAACTCTGTCTCTCTTTAACTGGATTTGGGTGAGCTGCTGTTTATCGGCGTATGAGTCGCCAAGCGCTCCCTCTCAGCTGTCAAAACCATCCCAATCTAATCTGGAGACATTTCAGCCATTTGCTTTCAACACAGCAGAGTGCATATGGTCATGTTTGTGCGCTCGTGTGAATGTGAATGAACCAGAACATATATATATATATATGTGTGTGTGTGTGTGTGTGTGTGTGTGTGGGGTGGGTTTGCAGATAGTGGGGGTCGGAGACAACAGCGGTTTTACACCGGGGTTAGCAGCTTGTGGCAGGATTTGGGGAGTCTGTGCTCCGGATGTGGGGACCCCATTGTGTGCGGCAGCCTGGCTAATCTTCATTACCGCACACAATGACGGGGCAAGAGAATGGGGCCTTGGCTGGAAAAGGCACGGAGAAACAAAAGAGCGGCGAGCAGCGAAAGAGAGGGGAGGAGGGCTGAAAATAACAGAGGGTAGAGGAGAGAGATAAAGAGAACAGTGAAGCGGAAAAACTCTGCTTCCTCCTCATACAGTACCAGTCAGTAAGGGCCGTTCGGTACCCCAATCACGTCCACACACCGTGAAGTGCAACTGTGGCGCCGTGCCCACACTGATAAGAGCCAAAATGGTTCGTTTTTACACGCTTCTCGACGGCTGAATAAGAAGCCACCTTAGTTTGCTTTCCTTTTTGTTTTTTTTCCACAGACTCTGTTTACCCTGCTTTTGCGTTGCAAGTGTTGTGTAACTGTGTGTCTGTCAGAGCCACAGTTTAAGTCTTTGTCACTCATTACAGCACCAAATCTGAGGGTTAGCTAAGAAGCAAAAAGGAGGAGGGGTGCGTGTGTGGCAAGAAAACAAGCATGAGCAGCGAAAGCGGGTCAGTGGCACAGCCTCGCAAGGCCAAGGTGGATTAGCTCAGGGTCGCAGACATGTTGCGAGTGTGTGTTTGTGTGTGCGTGCGTGTGTTTGCAGGGAATCTGTGAAGTTACGCAAGAGTGTGTACATCCCAATGACTTTATGTGCGTTTGAAGCCGTGCAAACAGGA
This sequence comes from Paratilapia polleni, assembly GCA_015106735.1. Classification (NCBI taxonomy): domain Eukaryota; kingdom Metazoa; phylum Chordata; class Actinopteri; order Cichliformes; family Cichlidae; genus Paratilapia; species Paratilapia polleni. The sequence goes on along the minus strand of VUQI01042930.1, from coordinate 20,095 downwards.
GGTGGGGCGCTGTCGATCCGTCTTTATTCCAGCTGCAACGCTTTCAAAACAAACCTGAGCGACAAAGATTAGCGCAAGCTGCTTAAAATATTGAAAGACGTCTCCTCGTCACCACCACTGCTTTGGGCTCTCCTCCAAGAGATAGCGTAGAGAAAGAGAGAGAGCGAGCGAGACAGAGAGAGAGTGTGTGTGTGTGTGTGTGTGTTTAAGTTGTACGAGGATGGGCAGAGGCAGCGCGGCATGCTGAACCCATTCACCCTTCGGTGCAGAGCGGCTGGCTTTTCAGCGGGAAGCGCTAGCGGAGTGCGAGGACTTTTCACCCCAATTTCATCATGACAATGTACAGCTGTGCGGCGGAGAGGAGGGGAAGGCGGTTAGACACACTAAGAAAGGTGTTAGGAACTCATTGACTTTGGCCTTCGGGTTCTGTGTTAGTGTGTGTGTGTGTGTGTGTGTGTTTGTGTGCGGTTTGAGTGGTGTCCCCCAAGAAGAGCTTTTAGCCTGAAAAAGCGGGTGATTACAGGGCAAAGGGTAAAGCCCAGATTAAGAGCTGTGTTAAGATTTGGGGTTAAAGTTTAAAGGCTGGCAAATTAATGTGTTTTAAATTAACAGGAGGTCGTGACGGTTACAGTGAAATGTTTTCAAGACGGGAACAAGTGCGCGTGTTCATGTGCACCACCTGCTCCACTGAATATTCAAGAAAAAACAGCCACTTTTCTCCCACGTATAAACACACACACACACATAAACCCAATAAACCCTGCCTGTCTCTGTCTCTTTCTTGCTTACACACACACACACACACAGAGCAATGAAAATTATTGATGTGCTCTCTTATAAAACAGTGGCTGCTCCCTGAAGTATTCCTGGCAACATCACAGGCTGAAAATAGCTGCCGACCCAAATAACTTTCCCCGCTGGAACGGAGAAGGAGCCAGACCACAGCCACTGGCGACTGGCTTTACTAATTGGCATCATTTTACAATGAAATAATATCTGGGGCAATAGACTGAATAACTGAATAACACATAGTGGTAAACTGGCGAGCAGGAGCGTGTGCTGTCTAGCCACACGAGCGGAGAGCGATTTGAGGAAGGGTTCAGAAAGGGAGGGTCAGGCGGAGGGTGGGGATGACTTCGTTCTTGTTAGCATAAGTTATCAAACTGTTTTTTTTTGGGGGGGGGTTCTCTGAAAATAAGCATGGAGGGAATTGGGTTGTGAAACATTTATGTGACACCATCAGTTTAGTTAAAAGATGCAGAAAAACACATTTACAGCAGAGGTTTGTAAATGTTTTTAAGTCACAAACTGGTGTTTGCTGAGATTTGACACAGATCCCCACAGAGATGGTTTGTTTTTACTGATAAAGCGTTGAATAGTGGAAATGTTTTGCATGTTAACATGAGGAGAGAGAAAATATGAGTAAAAAGGCTACAGAAGCCACATTCGCACACATTTAAGCAAGCACTGTGGTTCTGTGTTTCAGTTTTCAGTTTGAAGAATAAAACCAAAAGAGAAAAAAAAGGATGAATATCTGCTGTGATGTGACAATGCAAAAATCTCTCTATCAAGACATTTTTGTTTATCAAGCATTCGAAAGAAATCAGTAGCAATATTTCTGCTTATTTCCAATTCAAAAAAATAACTTTCAGGTTTTTAATGTTTAAATGTTGCTGCCATTGCTAGTCAGAAAGAAATAGAAGGTCGTTCTATCGTTTAAACATAATATTCTTATTTTATTAATGTACAGCTGGAGCTACCGGTTCAAAAATGTTACAACACCGCCGGCTGCAGCCCGTCTCCGCCCGTCTCCGCCCCCTTCTGTCTTGCTCTCTCTGTGAATGGGAGGGGAAGTAAACAGATGACAGCCGTGCTGACCGGAGCTGTTCTGCAGCACTTTGATGTAGAATTTTAAAAAAGAGTGGCTGTGTGTTAGATTTGTCAGAATAGGCTATAACCAATCAACCGAAGCGATGCGTAACCACGTTCTGTCCCGGGATGTGTGGACGCTAGCGTGGAAGATACCAAGGTTACTGCTGCTGGTGCTGTTAAGGTTAGCCAAACTCTGCAAACTAATCTGATGACGTGTGTGTTTGTTATACATGGTGCAAAGTGCCACACATTTCAGCGAGGACAGTGATTAAAGGTTTCATATGGCTCCTAAAGTACACACAATTGTTTGGCCAGTGTTTAACTTTAAAATATGCTCAGTTTGAAATGTTTTCTGTCTTTTAGACTAGTTGACTAGTTTAATTTTTTTCTCTTGTTTAAATGACTAGTCAATTAGTCGCCAGGGACATCCCTAGTTTTAAGAAGCGTTCATATGTGAAGAGTTTTAAGTGTGAGGCTTACTGTTCCATAAACCCAGTGTATCAGGTCCAGAAGCCTAAGGACACTTTGTGTGTATCTATAAGATGCCAAACAGCTTTGACAAAATGGCAGGATTTGAATGAGAACTGCCTGGGAGGATATTTTAGTAACAATATTTCTTCTAATTTCCAATGCAAATCATTTTATCATCAATCATTTCCCCCCGAAAGTAAAAAAAAAAAAACAACTTGATTTATTGCAGCAAACTCCCTTATTCTTTCCTTTTTGTTAACAGGGCCCTCATTGTTTCACTTAAAAACAAAATGGGAATAAATTCTCTGTCTGATTTGGTGATATGCAGTACAGGATCTCCACAGGGAACTGTGCTGTCTCCATTTCGGTTTACCTTGTACACTTCAGACTTTGAGTACAACTCTGGGTCACGCCACCTACAGAAATACTCTGACAATGCTGCAGTGGTTGGATGTATTAATGATGGGCAGGAGGAGAAGTACAGAGCAGTAGTGGATGATTTTGTGGAGTGGTCTGGGAGGAATCATCTGTGTCTGAGTGTGAATAAGACCAGAAAGATGGTTATCAACTTCAGAAGGAAGAGGACCGCTACACTACCTGTCTACCTGGGACAGGATGTTGATGTGGTGGAGGAGTACAAGTACCTGGGCGTCCACATCGACAACAGGCTGAACTGGGAGACCAACACAGAGGCTGTATACAAAACGAGCATGCGCAGGCTTTATTCCTTAAGGAAGCTGAGATCCTTCAATGTGTGCAGCAAAATGATGGAGATTTTCAATCGCTCAGTTGTGGCGAGCGCAGAGTACTTTGCTGTGGTCTGCTGGGGGAGCAGCATCGGAGCTGGTGACACCAACAGACTGAATAAACTGATCAGGAAGGCTGGCTCTGCTGGCTCAAAACTGGACACTTTTGAAGCTGTGATGGAGAGGAGGTCACTGAACAAACTCTCATCCATCATGGATAATCCTCTGCACCACTTACTGGAGAGGCAGCAGAGCACCTTCTCTAAGATACAGGACAGATACAGGAAATCTTTCACACCACATGCTATCACCATCTATAATACAATATATCTGTCTGGCAGAGAGTCATCTGCCAGATAATAATAATAATATATTTATTATTATTTCATCTTCATTTCAACTGCTGTAACAAAATAATTTCCCAAATATTGGATAAACAAAGTATTTCTCATTCATATGGGAAATACCTTAAAATATTTCTACTTGTTTGAAGATTTTTCACTTGCTTGAAGAGCTATGTCTTATTTTACAGAACAAATGACTAGATAAGGAGATTTTACACACACACTGTACCTCCAAAGAATCTGGATTTCAGGAACACAGACAACAGTTCTGGCATTCAGATGTGTTTTGAATCACCAATGCTTTTGCTCAAGGCCCTGCACTTATGTCGACCACAAGACAGACACCGCCCAAACTCCCAGTTTAGGCCAAAATATCAAAATCACCACCACTGCAAGACACATCCTGTAAACTGCTCACACACACAAACACAAAAGTACTTCTAGGGAACCAGCGAGGGAGGAAGGCATAAATACAGATGTCTTTTGGCAGCCTAAATCTTAATTAGCACCAGGAGATTCATCTAATCAAAGGGTTGCCAGCCCATCATTAAGGCTAAAACACACACTGCTCTCCACATACCAGAACAGAACAATGGAAAACAGAGGTATGCTGTCATGCTGATGAATGGCTCTTCCCACAGGTCTCATTAAATCACAGAAGGGCACTTCCCAGGCAGCTCAAAGAGTTAAGAAGGGTGCACAATCTTCTCAACTCCTCTGTCTGTCTACACGTATAACATCCTTTTTCCCCCCCAAGTAAGCATGTTAAAACATTATTTTTCATAGTGAAAAACTGCGCTTTCAGGCTTTGACATACAGGCTAATCCCAATTCAAGCTGAATCTGTCTGGTTTCGAGGAAACAAGTCATATCTTTTTCAGACAACTCAACCCTGCAGGGGCTTGGAATGACTGAAACTACATGACGTACCCAGTTGGCTCGAGATATCTGTGTCTTTAGGGTAATTTGGGACCCAGTTTAATCTTCCAGAGAATTTAGCGTCAGCTGCTGACAATGGAAAACATGCTTTATCTATTTCCGAGCACCCAGCTGAGTCCTCACCCCTGGCTGCAAGCTGCCAAAACAGGTATGATGATCTGTAAATTTTAAGTGAATGATGTGAAGCAGCTTTGAGGAGGAGGATGACAGAGAAACTAATACAATTGGTAGGTAGATTGAAACCAGATCTCATAAAAGAGATGAAGGAGATAATAAGATAAAAGAAGGATGGGTAAAAGGAGCAGGGTGACACAAAAATACAAAAGGAGATGAAGGTAAGAAAGACTGCTGAAAGAACAAATAAATCATTTATTGGAGAGATGAACTGAGGGAGGGATATCTTGACAGATGAAAACGTCCTGTCACATTGGCCAATCAGCTGGACAGCTTTGGAGCAGCAAACCATAGCACAGGGACACACAACTAGCTTTGCATGTCGGAACACTGCAGAGGCCGGCATGCAAAGCACACATGATTGCATACAAATTTACAAAGACACACAAACTCCTAGAAGCTTATGTAATACAGCTGAAAGTCAAGACACACCAATAACTGACATTAGTATCTCTTTACTGGACACCCTGAGTCCAACCTCAATCCAAGACAACATTCTTTTGTGTTACTTTTACAACACAGTGTTGACAAGGCCTGCACTGGATCTTCACCAATGACTGTCCTGCTTTATAGGCTATCCAGCTGGTTTCAGAGAGCCTCACGTCCTTGCTGCTGTCACCACCAAGAGCTTAGGGCTGTGATTGATGACTGGCTTCACATGACATCAACAAGCAGCGGTGTTTACTCTGGGCAAATTGCCCTTGTCTCTCCCCCCTTTCCATCTCTTTATTCCCCTTTCTCTTGCTCAATCTTTGAAGCGAGATGGTCCACATGGCTGGATTTCTGGGTTCTGGATGACTGGAAGTCTCATGGGGTGGGATTAGCCTCACAGACTGACAGCTAAACAAACAAATAGGACAAAATTGGTCTTCCTGCTTGCTGAGGCTGCCTAGCAACAGGTAGGCTGGAGGAGGGGATGCAACGCTTCAAATGTTACAGCCGATTATGGCTATAAAATGCCTGGACATTGTGTGAATGTGTGGGCATTAATAAAGCCAAGGGATTTCTGAATATGTGAGCAGGCTAGAAGATTAAACAAACTGTGAATAACAAGAGAAAGTAACTAAGAAAACCGAGTGTTACTTTGATTCTTTAAATTGTCATGGTCTTTGTGCATGTAGTCATTCCTTGCTAGTATCTGAATGAAATAAAACAAGCAAATTTCACTCCAGTTGGTTTTAGCCAGTAAGAAATGTTTAATGTGCCAAAAGCTACCTGGCAACATTAGCATCAATGCAGGATTACCTTAATATTTACTTGTGACAACAGCTGGCAATCTGTGACTAAACCCATCAGTGCAAGATAAAATACCACTGGAGATCCTACTGGCACGGTAGCTGTGAAATCAGAGCACACATTCTCATTAAATGATATTTACACAAATGTGCAGAGCTGATGACAACAAGTAACACCAACCAGGTTGCTGATGAATTGTTTCAGGGTTAAGGTATGGTTATATTTTAGCCACTTTATAAACAAGCATATTTTAAGAAAACTTTCAAATGTACAGTACATTGCAAAAGCCTTGAGCCAACCCTCATTTCTTTATGTTTTGCCAGGAAAATGGGAAATAAGTGCAGTGATTTATTGAAATGTGCAAAAACAGAGTTTATACAATTCTAACGAGCTTGAAAGCCAGTGTTTGATATGACCACCTTTATTCTTCAACACAGCCTGAACTCTCTTAGACAAGCTTTCTTGTAATTTCTTTAAGTAGTCTTCAGGAATAGTTCTCCAGACTTCTTGAAGGACATTCAAAGCGCTTCTTTGGATGTTGGCTGGCTTTTGTTCTGTTCTCCGTCAAGATGATCCCACACCGCTTCAATAATGCTTATGTTCGGGCTCTGGGGAGGTCAGTCCATGACTGATAGTGTTCCATTCATTGTGTGTTTTTTTTTATCAGTATGCTTTTACTGCATTGGTAGTGTGTTTGGGATCATTGTCATGGTGAAAAATGAAGCTGTTGCCAATCAGAAGCTTTCCAGATGAACCAAAAATCCATAAAACCTGTTGCCACTGATTTTCAGTCCAGTTCTTGTGTAATTTGGCATACCGCAGCCTTTTCTCCCTGTTTCCCTTCCTTAAGAATGGCTTCTTGACAGCCACCCTTCCACTGAGACCATTTCTGATGAGGCTTCAGTGAACAGTAGATGGATCACCTGAAGGTCCAGATGCATCTCTCAGGTCATGCGTCTTTGCTGGATTTTTTCCCTATTTCTTTCTTTCAGATACTGTTAATCTGCTGTAGGCCTGCCACTTCTTCTTTTGTCCTCCATGTGTCCAATTTCCTGAACTTCTTCAAGGACACACCAAACACCATGCCGAGATATGTCAAGTTTTTGTCTAATAGTTCTATGAGAATCACCTTGTTGGTGCAAAAATACTATTTTATGTTTGTCAAACTATTATTGTTGAAATTTTTTGTAGATTCATCTAAAGAAATGGGAAAAAATTATGTGTTTTTGCGACCTGCTACTAGCAACAAAGTGCCTAAAGATGCAATTTCAAATTGGTTCTTTGCTAAGTTGTCTGTTATGTGTAAATACAACACTGGTCCATCACTTAAAGTAGGTGCCTTTTGAAGAATTCATAGGTCAGTCTTAAGTGACTTAACAAACAAATTTAAAAAAAGAAAAAAAAGACATTCCCCTGAAAATGGTTAGGTATAACGCGTGGACTGAAAATGAATGAAAAAGCAGCCAATGTCCAAAGAAAAACTTTGAAAGACCTTCAGAAAGCCTGGAGAACTATTGCTCAAGAGCACTTCAAAAAATTACAAGAAAGTCTGGCTCCTTGCAAGCAAAATATAAAGAAATGAGGTGTGGCTCAAGACTTTTGCACAGTACTTTTTCTTTGTAAGTAAACCAAAGAGGCAAAAAGTTCTATTAAAGAGGATGGATGTTAAAGTAACCTAACCCCAACTGGAACCCGTCAGTTATTAACTGATGACTTAGACCGTAGGGAAGATGGCCAGTATTTTTCAGTTTTCTGGCATAATCCATCAGATATCTGAGCAGATATCTGAGCCAAGACTTCTTCCGCATGCCACCCATTGTTTACAGATACAGATAAATTTCAAAAAGCTAATTAAAAACAAAATTCTCATCAGACGAGTGGCGACAGTTTCGAGATTGCCTTTTGACAAATGCCTTTATTCTTATGCTTTCCACTGAAACTTTTTTCCTGCGCACAGCCAACATGATTACAGAAGTACATCTGGAAATCAGAAATTATCCTGTACAAAAAACATCTTGTCCTCTGTCTACTGATTCTGCACATTCATATACAGACATGTTTATCGACATTAAACAAACCTTAAGCTTCTCTTGGGAGCCTGTGAAACTGAGGACAGGACTGCTGTAAATCACTGTGTCTGATAGGGAAATAATCCAACACAGGGCAGCTTCACATTTTTACATTTGTGTTTGTTTACAGATGAAACCAGTTTTACTTGATAATTGTGAAATGTATGTAATTTATGTAATGGTAGTTGGATTCTGTTACCTTTGCGAGAAGAAGGCTAGCTGTTTCCCTTTGTTTCCAGTCTTTATGCTAAGCTAAGCTAATTGCCTCGTTATTTTAGGTCCATTTTTATCAGACCTAAACTAACCTTTAACCAATCTATCAACACAATATTAAGTCCAACAGTGATTATTTTGCTGAATCCTTGTTGTTGAATGTTATGACTGTTATGACTAGATACATTTAAGCATGCCAAGGCTACATATCTTTCTGACAGCGTCCACTTACACATGCTTAATCTACTTCCTCGACATTAGAGCTGCAAATGGAGCTCACTGTCATCCCGCCCTTTCATGGCAATAAAGTTTTTTGAAATAACAGAGGGAAAACTATTTTTCAGCTTTATTCATGACATGCTCTGTGTAAAAGGGCCATTATTCAGCTTTGTGCCAAATTTTGATTGCGTAACTCTCCTGAGTTCAACTTTTTGTAGCGAGACTGACTTTAAATGAGGGTTAGAGCTGGGCAAATCAAACAAGGTGGCTGTGACTTCGTCAAAAGTGTCTTCTCAGGATTTGTCAAAGAGTGAGAGAGAGTCAGACGATAAAGAGGGAGAGGGAGAGAGTTGGTGGTGATTCCAAAGCATAAAACGAGTGTCTGAGACTTCTCTTCCTTTCTCTTTCCTCCCTGTGGTTGCCAAGCCGGATGGCAGCAGCGAAGCATGTCGGATCACTGTAAGGTGCTGTAACGGCTTCCCGATTTCGCCTCAAATGATGTGAAAGTCATTGCCAAGCCATGTGTGCTGGTGTGAGGCGAAAAAAATGACTAGCTTCTCTTCTCACTGTTAATCAAACCTGGGGTGGCAGAGCGTTTCGCAGACGGAAGCCATACATAAAGATGTGCTTGTTCACCGCTCTCCCTCCCCCTCTTATCCTCTCCTCTCACCCCCTTCCCTCTGCCGTTTTCTCCTACACCACCTACTCTGCCTTTTTTTCTGATGTGCCAGTCACCGGAGCCTCAGACAAATGAATACTTCCTCAGCCGTCCTCTCTTTCATCAGCGCTTCCCACCTTTTCATCAACGCCCATAAAGCAGTAGCCGGCACCTATCACTGGCAATCGCCTCTCAGCTGCTTGAGTGATGAGACAGAGGTGGCAGAGTTCACTAAGTGCTCTTATGGCAGAATGGATGTTACTGGGTCAGGGGGTCGCTCGCACATCTCATTACACAACATACACAGACACACAAACCTGTGCACCTGCCCGTGACTGTGTGTGCATACAAAGAAAATTCATCCTGACGTGAAATAATGAAATTGTGGCCCTGCGTGTAGCAACAATCCTTCAGGCCTGTGCAATACACAATATGTTCTAACCTCTAGACATAAAAAGAAAGGCAAAATAATAAATTAAATGCATGCAAGTGCAACACAGCTCCTCAAAAACAGCTGTCTTTTTAACACAACTGCTTCTGATCAGGGACAAAATTGAGTTTTTTCCGTTTCTACTAATTAGATGAACTTGTTGCTCTTTTAATACAGAAATTTCCACCACCTCCAAATACAGAGACACACACGCACAGACACATCATTTATCAGAATCGGTGCAGTGAGTGATAACCTTGTGGCTGAAAACATTTAAAAAGAGTCCAGCAGAGATGCTGCATTGTGTGCAGCGGCGCACAAAGGCTTCTTTTCATGCCTCGCTGCGTCACGGGCCAGGCCATGTCAAACACATTCTACGTGACATCCATCGCCAAGATCTTCTGACTGATATTGGGTTAGAGGCAAGCAAAACAACACCGCGAGGAATCAGTTCCATACTCTGAGCATCATGAGGTACCACATGCATCTGAAAAAAACTTTCAGGATTCGGTTAAGCAGAACCAGATGTCAGCTAAACTAAAAGACAATTAATGTATTTATTTTTTCCTTTGGAGTGCATCCAAACTTGATTTTGGGGAATTCCACATCTCATACTTAGGAGTTGATGTGACATTTTAATAAAGCAGCATGCCGGGAACGAAAACACTAGCAGGAGCTCTTCTGAGACAAATAAGATTAAGTCCCAGTTTGTCCTTCCTCTGCGTGCTCGCAGAATGCTGAACTGTGCCCGTTACAGGATTGATTTAATTTTAATTTGCATAAAATTACATCAAATCTCAGCCAGCGAAAGGTCGCGGAGAACATGTGAGATCTGTTTTAAAGCTGGGTGGTGTATTTTTAGCTTCGTTGCCGAGACATGATTCTAAAGTCCAAAGTGGCTGATGCAGGTGCTCCACAAACAGAGCGACTCTTGGCGAGTCTCTGCGTTACAACAGTCCTGATCTTACGCAACAGCCCTGCAGAGATCAAAAATCCATACTGTGTTAATTCTATAAGTGAGGAGAAAAAAAAGGGGGGGGGGGGGGGGGGAAAGGAGAAGGG
>VUQI01042918.1:0-11191 GCA_015106735.1 Paratilapia polleni | reverse complement strand
TGGAGTCTATTTGATAAATATGATTTAAACCACTGTAATGCAATTTCTTTGATCCCCAAGGTATGTTCTAATCTCTGCAGTAAAATATTGTGGTCAACGGTATCGAATGCTGCACTGAGGTCTAAACATGACAAGCACAGAGAGGAGTCCACTGTCAGAGGCCATAAGAAGGTCATTAGTAACCTTCACTAGAGCTGTTTCTGTGCTGTGATGAATTCTGAAGCCTGACTGAAACTCTTCAAATAAACCATTCCTCTGCAGATGATCAGTCTGCTGTTTTGCAACTACTCTTTCAAGAATTTTAGAAATAAAAGGAAGGTTAGAGATCGGCCTATAATTAGCTAAGACAGCTGGGTCAAGTGAAGGCTTTAAAGTAATGGATTAATTACTGCCGTCTTAAAGGCCTGTGGTACATAGCCTGTTCATAAAAAGCTCAGCAGTTATGTCAAGTATATGGGATTTGTAATCTCAATAGGCCAAAAGAATGTATGAAGACAGTGATATCATTCTTATACACATTACAGCTATGACTAATACATGTAGAGGCAGGAAGTGGAAATCGTTTCCTGGATCGAGGCTATCAGTCCTTTCCTGTTTTCATGCTGTTACTCTCTCTCTGTGAATTCCTTTGTGCACATAGACTGAGGATATGACTTGACTTCAGACGTAATTAGGCTGACACTGTTGGAGTTAGGCCAATATTTAGCCACTACAAATGACCACAAGTCCTGTATGACTATTTGCTTAACTGAATTCAAATTTTAAATATGAATTGTAGCTTTGTTTCCTTTTGAAGCTAGGTTACATTTATCCTGTGTTAGTGTTACATTATTTACAGCTGCAGCTGCTGCCTTGCTATGCACCATCAGTGCTAATGATAATGATGTGTATGTTAATATGACTACTGCACATGTGCTTTTAAAATTATATGAAGATGTGTGAATTGAGGCATGTGAGATGTGCTGTTATAAAAAGGTAGAAAATGTGAGAATTGCTGCACCAAAAATAGTGTTGTATTAACGTATTTATTTACTAATGTGTTACACTAGTATTTTGAGAGCTTTGATTTTATATATATGACCTCTGAATACTGATATTTCTTGATTTAATGCAGTAACCTCCCCATTTGATACAGGTTGGATTTTTGAGATGCCAAGGAAATGCCTGTTGACTGGGACTGTCCTTGATGAAGGATCGCCTCCCCTGAACCTGATCACCTCCTTACCCAGAGGAGCTCCTCTGAGTTTTGATTGTACCAGACAAGGAGACTATCCACTTCCTATTTCATTTCACCTGAGTTCACCTGTGTGAAAGCACAACACTGGACACCTTGACTTCTTAGTTTAATTCCGGAGCACTTTGGAACTGACCAGACTTGGCGCTGACTTATTCCACTAAAGCGAGATAACTAACCAAAAACCAGAGGACAGTGAACTTAAGAAACAAACTAAAGAAATTCCAAACTCTTAAACATCCCAGAGCCATTATCAGTTTAATGTGATCACTTTGTGGTGTTCACACTTGTTTGTGAAGCTCTGTGAATCATTCACCGTTGTGGGATAACCTTATTCATGTTTTATTTTATTTGAAAGAGCTTCAGTATATTTAAATTGGAGGTACCCTGTGGCTCCAGCTACTCTCTTCTCTCTTAAACCTTAGACTCTGGTCTTAGACTCTGGTCCTATATGCATTTCAATATTCTGCAAACCTGAATTGGGTTATGTTTACATCTTGCAGTAAATATTTGTATATTCTGTATCACTTGGTCCTTTGTCTGTTTCCTGTTTCTGTTGTGAAGACAGCTGAGACTTGTTTGAGTCTCAAGGTTCTGCTGACCTTTCACTTTCATTTGTAAATACTTTGTAAGGCATAGATAGTCCTGACGGTAGATGAGGTCACACAAAATATTTCACAACAACTAGTAACTGCCTGACTTGCAATGTAAGCAAGTGTTTATTCATTTATATTCAATTTAGTTTTATTTATATAGCGCCAAAACACAACAACAGCCGCCTCAAAGTGCTTTATATTTTAGGGTAAAGACCCTACAATATTAGAGAGAAAACCCCAACAGTCAGACGACACAAGCACTTGGCGACAGTGGGAAGGAAAAACTCCCCTTTAACAGGAAGAAACCTCTGGCAGAACCAGGCTCAGGGAGGGACAGCCATCTGCCGCGACTGGTTGGGGATGAGGGGAAACAGAAGAGAGCTTAGAGAGACGGGACAAAAGACACACTATGGGAGAGAGACAGAGTTTAATATTAACTAATGATTAAATGCAATACTGGTGTATGAACACCTGGAGAGTGGAGAGAGGTGAGTGAAGAGGAAATGCTCAGTGCATCATGGGAGGCCCCCAGCAGCCTAGGCCTATTGCAGTGTAATAAAACCTCTATTAACACACTAACAATTAGTGCATATCTTGCACATCATTATGTATATAAATGTGCATCTACATACTTTGTTAATCTTTTACTTAAACTTTCTAAATGATACTATAAACAATTAATAGCTCCTGTAGTTATAAAGTGTTACCACACCTTACAGTATTTTGGAGACACAAACTATGTAATGTTTTTGCATTCTGAAGCCTTTTACAAAGGTGATACTGAAATTAAAATAGTAATAAAGTTAGCAGTCAAAATGAGAATGATTCACCACAGTGTGAGATGTTTTTCCTTCCAGAGCACGATCCCTGGAGATGTTACTGCATTACTGTATTATGGAATATGAACCTTTCACCAGTGTTTTCATTGGTGAAAGGTTCACTCCAGAAGATGAAAATGCAATGTAGATGTATATGGATGATGAAGATGTTTGAAAATTAAATTTTGAGATTGGTATTAAACCATCAGCACAGCAGTAGATCTGTGTGGTAAATACAAAATGTATTTTCTCTGAGATGTTATTTGATCTATTGAGAAAATAAATTGTTACCTTCATTGTTCCTTTATCATCACTTATTAACTTTTGACCATTTTACTTTCATTAAGGAAACAAATGCATCATCTGGGTGAATCACGCATCATCTGACCTTGTTCTAAAAAATTATGTCAAGCTGTGGATTTCCCATGATGCTGTTCGTGAGGGTTTTCCATGACTGTCTAGTCATGAAGAGAAATACTGAACTCTGAAGTAACTGCAGGGCTAAGAACACAATACAGTAATCCTGCTGAACTGAACAATAAGCTTTTTCCTGGTAACTGCATTTCAGTTCCTGCATATTCATTTATTATGAAGCAGTTACAGACAGGCAAAAGAGTACAGATGAGCTCATGTGTTAAAAAGCAGGGGACCAGCTGGACCTACACACACACATGCATGGACGAACACACACAGTCTCTTGGGTGCTCCCCAGAGTAGATAAACAACACAGCCTGTCATTTACTGGTGCAGTAAAGCACACAGTCATCCAACCACAAGATCTGAGCTGCCTTATTAATAATCTTTTTATTTCACTGGTTCTTCACACAATGAATGAGTCGAAATTCATTAGATGAAACTGTAAGAACAGCAGCTGAAGTCTTCATGTTGCATCCAATGGTCTTTGTGAAAACTAAACCATGTTTTCCCGGAGTGTATTGTATCTATCCTAGTTCATTCGAAGACAAATCAATGATGTGGGTAAATGCATGCTGTCAAATTAATGCTGCTAAAAGATGCAGGTGAGGGTAGCTAGTAGTTACAAGGGTCATTAATTAAAACTAAAACAGCACAATCAGTTTTCAGAAAACATACACTTCTCAGCTCAGTGATAACACCGCCAACCTATTGCACACACAAGCTCTCTTTCAGTAACGGTCCTGTCATGTCTGAATAAAGACAAGACCAAAGTTAAGTCAGGAACATGAACATAGATTGCTCATTTGAAGTCTCATTTGACCACTTGCATGTGCCCATGTGCAATTTCACCATAAACCGCAAACTTACACAGAGAAAAAATATCAACTTCTGTGTCAGGCTGAGACAACTTTCATACTGAGGAGTGCTGATAAGAGCTGGGTCTCTGGCTACAAGCCCAAGACCAAACAGTTTTCGATGAAAGAGCCTGGCCTTTCTTGTCCTGAAGACAGAATATCAGATCAGAAGCCTTGACCAAAAGCATGCAGGTTCTTTTCATGACATTCATATCTTTGGGTACAGTGAAGTTCATGAGGGTTGGACTGTCAGTACTGTCAGTGTAATAACCTGATAAGTCTAGGGGAAATATTCAAATAACTTAAACTGCTCACTCATAGTGTATTGACGTTTTCTGGCTTCAATGAAACAATCTTTGTTCACGACCAGCCCTAGTCACCAGATTTGGCTCTTCTTCCTCAATGAAATGAAATTCAAAGATGAAGGGTAGCTGCTCTGACATACTGGACAAGATCCAGCATGCATGACAGAGAGAACTTTGATCTTTTTGAACAAATTTTATGTCTGAATGATAAAATGTCTAAATAATAATGTATGAATGGAAAAAATACTTAACAGTCAGTAGTGTCATTGATTTTATATCTGTAGTTCTGTTGAGCATTTTAAGCATGTTCATACATCATTCGTGTAGAGCCTTCATCTCTCATTCATTATACTAAACGGGTCTGACCAGCCTAAGCATATTAAATGGCCAAAACCTCCATTAAGTCCACAATTAAAAAAATTAATTTAGGGTTAGATGGAGTGACTGACCACACCTTCAGAAAAGCTCTGAAATATCCAATATATAGCTGTTAGCAAACCTTATCGCATAGCACAGAGCAAGATTTTTTTGGTTTGGCACAAATGTGGGCACACCTGTACCGGCAAATGAAAACAGTGACAAAAACAGAATTTTTAACTGTTTGTGCTTCATACAAAACATCCATGGCACAAATCAGGAACAACAATACTAAATGTCCTGTTCTTATCTACGTAACTAGTACCTTAATTTCCTTTTTCATTTTCTTCTTTGTCCTTCCTTACCTTGCCAAGGGGGTTGTTGTTGCTCTCCCAGTTCCTCCTATCCAGGGAGGGAGGCACCTGATATACATCCTGGCCAGCTGCTGTTACCCCCGTTGGAGCTGCTGCTTGACCTGGCCCTGGACCTACAGAGGGGGGCACCTGATAGATTTCTTGACCAGGCTGTCTCTGGCCTTGAACTGGGGCCTTGCTGGAGGGTCCTGGCTGGGCTTGTGTAGGGGTTCCACTTGGACCAGAGGGAACCTGGTACAGACTTTGGGGACTTGGTTTGGGACTGTGAGAGGGGGGCATCATGTAGATAGAGTCAGGGTTGGCCTGTGCAGGGCTTGGGGTGGAATAGGCTGGGTGCATGGATGTGTACTGAGCAGAGGGGAGGGGCTTGTTAGCAAACCCAGAGGAGGACATTGAGGCAACAGATGACATGGCAGGTGTTGGTTTGGTATATGCACTCTGAGGGTGGAGGGGTCTCTGGACTTGTGAGGTGGGACAGGAAACAGCTGGATCTGGCGTGCAAGGCGTGGCCTGCTGCTGCTGCTTACTGTCGTACATGCCGACCAGGATCTTGAGACGGTTGCCGGGGACGATGCCTTGGCGGCCGTGGAGTGAGCAGAGCCACCAGCCATCCAATCCCTGTGTGTCACGCTCCAGTACTGTCATAATGTCACCCTTGCGGAAAGAGAGCTCATCCGGAGACTCAGCCACATTGTCATACAGCGCCTTGGCCAATATGTTCTGGAGAAAGGGGACAGAGAGAATTAAGTGTTTATATTAAAAGCAGCTCATGTTTCCCCTACTTAAAACACAGCTTTAACAAAATGTAGCCATGGGAAAATCTATTAAGCTTAGGTCAAGATATTCGTAACCCTGATGTTGTTATCATGTAGAAGAAGAAAACACAGACATGACTATTTAAAGTTTACAGTCTGTACAGTTACAGTGTTGCAGGAATGTGTGCACCATCTCCTCATTGTGTTGAGGTAGCTCACATAAATGACACAGTCATAATGTGAAACCAGCAAATAAATGAAAATCTGATATAGATCCTGACCCTGCTGATTTATAGGCTGATATTTGCTATGCGCCAGTATATTGGTACCAGCATTTATAACGGCTGGTAAATGAAAATTAAAAAGTAAAGAAAGAAACACTCTTCAACCATGTTATGAGTGTTATTGCATAATTTGTCCACTAGAGGACACTCTGCAACTTCCTCTTGGCAACACGTGTTTGGAAAAGAAAACAATTGGCCAATATATGGACTTTTTAAATCACCAAATATTGGTATCAGTCTTAAAAATCCTATATCGGTCGGGCTCTAATCTAATAACATGACAGGCAGTCGTAACACCTTACGATTTAGCAGCAACAAGTGGACAGGAGCCATAAATCTAATGCAGAAATGTTGCTTTCATTTAAGAATGTTTTGTATTGGTGTACATATCAGCTAATAATATACAAGAAGTAGCAGAACAGAACTGATATGCTATGGGTGGTTCACGATATACCATTTAGCCATACTGTAGTTTATTTTCATAAATCACATGCTTTTCCATGTGGTTTATCACAAAGCCATTGAGAGGGCAAAGGGAAAGGAAACTTAAGTGCTATTACTGTGCAATCATTGATTGACTCTGTTGTTCAGTCTGGACAAACCCACATAAAGCCATAAACCAAGTTAAAAGCTGGTCTTCTAGTGAGTGTTCCCTAAGTGCATTTGGGATTTTAAAGGCAGATGAGTTGTCGTCTTCCAATATTTAGTGAACAAAATTAAAATTACATATATGCTGGTTCTAGATATGGGCAACTGGGCTCAACCCCCCCTAACAAGAGTCTTGCCAACCCAGTTAAAATTAAAGAAAAATAACTTTTGTTTTTGTTCAGCCAATGAATAAAAAGACCACAGAAAACATTACAGTACCATTGATAACTTCTGAGTGGGTGAGCATACAAACTCTCCCACTGCCCACTCTCTTTTCTCTACATGATCAGAGGTAAAGTCACACAGAGATCAGAAGAAGCAGGCTGCTGTGTCTCTTAGGACACGCAGAAGTGTTCAACTACTGATTCACAGCAAAGCAGCAGGTAAAGCACCACGATGCAGTACCGCTGCTTTAAAAAATAATAATCAGGCACTCAAACAGCCTGCTACAGCTTGTGAAGATGAGTCAATATGTATCTAAATTTCTCTGTAGTTTCAGTTTACCTGTTACAGCTACTTTTGTGCTTGGTCTCTCTCTCTCTCTCTCTCACACACACTTGGTTAAGCCAACAGGTTTAACACAATAATAGATAATTACTGACATGTTTTGGTTGAGAAAAAAGATTATTTCTTTTAAATCCATGTGAGATTTTCCCTCATTTGCAGACTGGCACCAGGAGAGAGACTGCCAGTGTGTGTGTATTAACTTCTCAATGAGATGTCCGTTATGGTGTTGAACTGTTACAATAACATCAACATGATAACAGACGCCTTAATCAAGGAGCGCTTTAAGTTTTCCTCTGAAGAGACTTACATTTACATGTAAACTAGCATGTGAGACATTTAATGATGACATTACATTTGTGTGTGTGTGTGTGTGTGTGTTTGCAGTTTTAGAGAATAAATGTGCAGATATTTATTCCTGCCATGGCTACTGTTCTTCAGCTTGTGAGAAACCATTATACTGCTGGTTTGGAACAAATAGGTGTTCTAAATATTAGTTTAGTCAAACTGTTCATTATACTTATTTTTGTCAGGGATCATACACAAAAGCAAGCATCTGAGAGGTGCCACCATCTGGACCCAGAAATGGGTATCATATCGGAGTTGAGCTTTTGCATACATCCCCATAACTCACTGCCTACATAGTGAAAGCAAGCAAACTAATAGTAATGTCAAGAACACACACAAATGCACATATCCTATACTTAATGGGAAGGGTTATATTTAATTATAGAAGATTATACTGTATTATAGTTTCAAGTTCTTCAAATAAAAATCCTTTTCATGGATTTCAAAATCCACTTTGACTGAATCCTACTGACACACACACACACACACACACACACACACACACACCCATCTGTGAGAAAAGCCAGCATGCAAACAAACACCTCCCCCTTTGAAACCAAACCAATATTTGTCGTTCACTCTGACGTCGACCTGCTCTCCTCCCTCTGTCTGAGTCCCACCCAGCTATCGTAGACTGGTACAACCTGTGCTGGCTGAATGCCAGCTTCACACACACACACACACACACACACACACACACACACACACACACTCCACTCTGAGCACAGAACACTGTCCGAGGCCATGTAACTGGCAGTCAGATTTATGGCTGAACTTTACTTCACTGCACTGAATGTCTGTTTAGTGCTTCAGATTAGGCAAACAAACTCCACAACTCAGGCTTCTTTTGTTAATGCCTGTAAAATTTAAACCTCTCTCTAGAGTAGGGTTTGTAGGGTTTTACATTTTATTCTATTTTATGATGTTTTTTTCCGTTTCAATGTATTTTATTGACTATATAGGCCGAAGCCTATCCCAGCTGTCATAGAATGGGAGGCGGGGCACATCCTGGACTGGTCACCAGTCTATCACAGCAGGCATCCATCCCTTCAGTACTGCGCCATGTGCGCGAACACATGGCTGTTCGAGATTCACTGTGCAGAATGATGCATGTGCTCACTGAAAACTTGGATTAACATACCAGCTTGACTTTGTGACATCACCTAGTTTGGAGTCAGATGTGTTCTACTCTTCATGTTAGAGCATGATGTGGAAACTGGAGACCTTCAGATTACAAACACTGACAGTGAACTTTACAATGACGATGGAAAACCATGAGACATGACAGATGCACCTACTCATTACTAAGTACTATTACAAAGTTTGGTATATATCCACAAGACATATTCACCTTGATTTTTTCCAGTTTCTTATTCTCTACAGTTCTTATCTTTGGAACACTGATATTACTCTATAGCCTGTTTCAGACATGGAATACATAAGGTTGCCATCTAGCTCTAACTAAAAGGTTCCCACAGCAAGTTGCCAACAGAATTTGTAGGACTAATGTAGGACTGTTAGCACCAACCAACCAACCAACCAACCAACCAACCTAGTGACGCCACATTCTATACTCGGACAAGATGGCGCTACACATGCTGTAAGAACTAACTTTAATCACCTATTTTTTAAATCCAGCCTCACAGACAGTGTTAAATCTGTTACAGGTTTTTAGAGCAGGTGCTTTAATATATAGTGTTTCATGTCCTCTTTGTGAGACTGCTCCCAGACCTTGATGAGAGGACTAGTTTATTAGAGATTGTCAGACAGATTTTGTTGGCTTCGTTAAAGGCCAGGTTATCATTAAACTGACAGCCCAGCTTGTCCACCACCCTTCCCGCCACGCAAGGAGTGTCACCCCCCCACCCACAAAAATAATGGTAAGAACAACAACAATAATTTTAACAACAATAATAGTTAATTACCATTATTATCATCTACTAATAATACTAATGACACGACAGAGATAGTTAAAAAATTAGTATTAAGAATAAAATTAACTTAACTTAACTAAAATTTTTTGGCTCGTTTTATATACGGTAGAGAAAAATTAAGGGAACACTTGAATAATTTTAATTTTGATTTTTGCAGTGATTCTGAATCCAGTCCTCAAAGGGCTGATGGTTTTGGTTTCCACTGACTGTTGTTATACTGCTTTATTCTCAGCAAATTACACAATGTATGTCAATAAATATTTTCAACTTGAATATTTTATTCATCAAGATCCAATGTATGATCTAAGTGTTCCCTTCATTTCTGAAGCACATTCACTCCCACGCTTGTCCACATATACTCTATGCTCCTTAAAGCTTTCTCTTCTCTGTGCTGTCCTCCCTTGCGTCTGGTTCATGGCACAGACCAACTAGACCACCACACAGGGCATCGCCAGCTGGAGGCACCTCAAAGGAGGAAGAAATATTTTGTCATTGCAGCCAATGCACTACTAAACTTCCAATTTACACACTGCAGTTTGTTGATCAAAGTAGATTCAAACAAAAACAGCAATTTCCTCGGCAGGTAATATGCATGCATTCCACAGCCAGCAGTTCAATATTCAGGTCACAGAAACGTTCCTTTGCAGTAACACGTCCCAGATTACATCACTTTTCAATCAACTAGTGCAATCCCTCTGCATTTCTTCTTAGTGCTCAGATTAACATCCCCATCCGCTCAAAAAGTCCTGAATCCAGGTATAATCACACTGTTGTTTGGGAAGTGTGCAAAATCTAAATCTTTTCTTGTTCTTGAATGTAACCAGTGGTTTGCACCTGGTTGTAAACCCTCTGTGTTTATATTGATTAAGGTGTCTCTTGAATGTACACTTGGACAATGATACACCCACCTCCTCAACCATGTTCTTGACCTGGCTAGATCTTGTTTCTCTTAACCAAGGACAGAATTCTGCGATCATCCAATTTAGTCATCTTCTATGGTTTTCCAGGCCTTTTGGTGTTGCTGAGCCTGTTGCCAGTGCATTCCTTCTTTTTAAGAACGTACCAGATTGTTGATTTGGCCACTTCTGAAGTTTTGCTATTGGTTTTTCAGCCTTCGCTTGCATCAACATCTCTTTGGACCTCATATTGAGAGTTCCAATGAATAGCTACAAAATACAATTTCACACTTGGAATCAACTCCAGATTGTTCACCTGCTTCATTTGTCATGGAATAAAGAGGGAACAGGCCTCAGCTGACTATGAAACTCCTTGTCAATCAACTGTCCAGTTACTTTTGAGCCCTTTGAAATTAAATTGGGCACTATTTACAAAAAAGGTTTTAATTCCCTGAAATTTAATGCAATACTTTTTTTAATCATTTGAATTAAAGACAAAAGTCTGCACTTCAATCATGTGTTTGGTATACAGAGGCAAAATTACAAAAACTGTGTCATTGTCCAAATACTTATGGACCTAACTGTATTCATACACAGAGACAGGAAATGGAAAATATAAATCTGTCCTCTCCTATACCTCAAAATGGAGTCATGGTACCGTGTTTATGTCCATTCATAGCTCTTTTGCTAAGTAGACAGAGGGATTATGGGAAGTCAACAAACACAAAGAGGTTACCAAGACAAGTGCTTCAAATCGCAAACGGTGTGTTGTCCGACAGCGATGACATTATGCATACTCTGAATGCTGTATGGTTAGCTTGATCAGGAGAGGTAACCACAGCACTGTTTGCCACAAAGAGAAAGAAG
>VUQI01042913.1:10668-27635 GCA_015106735.1 Paratilapia polleni | reverse complement strand
GAATCCTTGCAAAAAATTGCCAAAAAAAAAAAAAAAAGATTTCTACAAGCTTCTGTTTGTGAAAGATAATCTTGTAAATATGAGCACTGCAAACTCAGCTTAGGTTACAAATGCAGTGGTGGTGTGTGGCACTGCTTCTTCCTAACTTGTCCCTATACAAGCATTAAGAAAAATGTTGTTAAATATAAATCACCAATCTATCCATCCATCCATCATCTTAACTGCTATAGATGACATAGTTTTAAAGCCACATAGTTGATGTTAATTTAGGGTCTTTTTTTTTTTTTATCCACAGACTTCACCTTATATTCGGACCTATAACAACAGCAATTACATATATTCTGGTCCCTCCCCAACACCTCGGCCTAATACAGTGAGTATCTAATTTCCTTTTTTTGAGGCTCTTTATCCAGTAAGAAAAAAAAAACAACTTGTAGTATGAACAAAATATTTTATTGTTTAAAAGCTAAATAATTAAATACCACTCAAGTTTCGCATGTAGAAACAGCTGATTAAATTATTTGTTCAACGAGAAAAAAAAATCATCCACTAATGTGATTATTGATTAATTATATTTTATACTGTATATATTTTTTGTGCGTGATTGTATTTCTGCCCTGTTCACGTTAGCTGGGGTGTACAGATACAGAGCGCTCTGGGGGAATCCTCAGGAGCAGGCACCTTGATGGGCAGAAGGCCAAATCATGGTTTTCATCCTCTAAACTAGTGGCCGAGGCAGGTGAAAGGGCAAGCTGAAATTTCAAGGTCACTGGCTCAGATCCAGGACTTTTTTTCGAAGTGGGCCAAGTTTCTTTCAGAGTGGATATTTGGTTACTCACTGTCAATCAGAGCCTTTGATGTGTTGCTTTCTTATAATCCTCATCATCTCGCAACTATACAAATGGGCTGGAGTTTGCTTTGACAGAAGGAAGTTTTTTCAAGAATTTTTTAAGGGGAAATGAGTGTGTTCAAAGTACTCATACAGTAAATTAATAATTCATTCATAGCCATGTTTGCAGTTGAATATTGCAATAATGCTAATGTTGTCATAAAATCCTATGGCACTCCTGGCAAGGCACAACATTTGGGAACCACTGCTCTAAACTACACATAACATTAAAGTTACAGGACTGCTGACCCCCTGATAAACAGACTCCCTTTCTGCGGGGTCTGGGGGCTGTTTTGAAGGAGTCATGCACATCATGGGGTTCAGTTCTGAGCGGGGATGCTCAGAACTGCTTAATATTTGTCTAAACAACTAAAATTGATGCCAGTAATGGTAAATATCAAAATAGAGAAGAATTTCGGTGTATCAATACAGAACAACAATACTGACCTGACTTTGCCCTGCTGAGCTTCTTCTTATTATTCTAAGGTTTGCTGTGTGTGTGTGTTTCTGTCATTTGCAAATGCTTGCTTCAGAGTTGAATAAAATTGTGATTACACCCCAGCAGTTAGACCCAAAGAGGGAAATTGACATGAACACAAAACATTTGGGATTACTATTAAAATCCAAATGACTCCCATGTGGGAACCCAGCATGCACTGAGTAAAAGCCAATGCAATCTCTGGACAGACCTTCTGTTTTGAAAGGTTAAAAGACACAACTATTTGAATATTTTGCAATCCAACTCATATTTTAAGAAATTTCATCATATCAGTGCTTCATGGGAGCTAAATGCTCTGAAGAAGAAGCTCAGCAGGGCAAAGTCAGGTCAGTATTGTTGAGGTTGTAGCTGTATAGTGATGTAAATAGCATATTTTACATCTTTGGTGTTTGTTTCCCTGTCAGACCTTTGGAAGTGACTTTTCCTGTGTGGACCTTGCTCCATCTGACACTGTACCAATTTCAGGTAAGATGGACAGCCATTTTCATTCAATGTCCTCTTTTAATTTTAGTTTAAAAGAGGAAGTCTGGACAGTCTCGATACCCTGCTGGTGAGAAAAAATATATATTATCAAGATTCTCTAATCACACTCAAGTTAGATTTGCAGCGGCTTTCATCTGGACGACGAAAGCTTATGACACACACACACACATATATATGTGTGTATATATGTGTGTGTGTGTGTTTGTGTGTGTGTCATATGCCTCCTATAAATTGCTAAATATTTGACTTTTGTGGTTTGTCGTGATAGGCTTAATCTCTTTTATGTCTTTTTCTGTAGTTCATAAGCTGAGACCAGCAGACATTAAGGTGGTGGCAGCACTGGGAGACTCTGTAACAGTAAGTGTACTAACCATTTTATGGTAGCTTACTATGATTCTGTTCTGGTGTTTTGTCTTTGATGTAAAAATGATCTCAGTCTTTGTCTGTACCTCGACTGACAAAATTCACTTGATTTTTCTGTGTCATCACACTGCACTGTGGGTTGTTTGTTTTCTGTTTACAGGCAGGCACTGGCGCTAAAGCAAAGAACATTTTCGAGCTCAATACAAAGTATAAAGGAGTATCATGGAGGTATGATATTTTCTTATTATAATTGAGGCTGACTGTTACATTTCACAAACCAATGTAATATTGGCTGGCTTTTATCATATATATCTTACAGCATTGGAGGCGATGATACTCTGGACACTGTCACAACACTACCAAGTGAGTTTATGCCACTTGTTGAGCTAAAGCCAATTAGTTTGAATCACTATATGTGACATTTGTAGTCTTTAGATGAGGAATCTTTGTATTATTAGTATGAATCGTCCCTGATTCAGTGTAGAAAATCATCCAGAAATGTTCCAATTGGAATAGTTACAGGAATTTGAATTTCCTTGTTTGCTTTGTTGTCAGGGTTTACATTTGAACACTGATACAATTTTGTATGGTAAATATGAAACTACAGCTGATGATGTCCTGGTTAAATGGTTATTCTAGTGGTTACCAAAGAAACAGCACTCGTGCGCCACCTGTAACTTTCCATATAGCACATATTCTACCCATTCAAAGATGCAGTATTGGTCCTGTTGCTGTCCAGCTATGGCCTATAGAAAATGCCAGTCACACAGGCCTAGAGATCGGTCGGCGACCCCCTAGCAACAACAAAATCCATGCGACCTCCAGCGACTGCTAAATGACGGAAATTCAAACTTTCACTCCCTAGGTGCTGCTGTCTGGTATTACACATTTTTCCCTAGCGACTGGTTGTTGTCAGGGGGTTGCCAACCAGTCTCTAGGCTTACATGATTGGGGCTTAACATGATGCTAATTTTAACATACAGCTTAAACAAAGGAGCTCACATACTTTGGCCCAAATGTGATAACACACCTGACATCTGGCCCATATAATGTGTACCTATGGCTGAGCTGAGACAGCCAGGGTGAGTCTGACTGCCTCAACTCAAATGTGGCCTAAAGAAAACTGCAGATGTGGGTCACATTTGGGCCAGACATTCATTGTTATGGCTCTCATAGCAGGCAGTGAACCAGCTGAATATTTCCTTCACCTTTTTACCTTACTGTTATAGTGACAATCAGTTACTGACTACTTTGTATCTTCTCAGATATCTTAAAGAAGTTCAACCCCTCTCTCAAGGGCTTCTCCAAAGGTCAGGGGTTAATACAGAAGCATTTCAACATGGCTGCACCTGGGGCTAAGACCTTGTATGTACAGATTCTTTCAGTTCCTCCACCTCTGTAAAACCTTTCACCAACCCTCTGTCATCTCTCTAATGTGTATTGGTGGATTCACTCTGTCACAGAGAGATCCCATCACAAGTCCAAGCTCTCATCAAGTCCATGAAAGAAAATAAGGTGAGACCTCCCCCAATAGCAGATCACTTTTAAAATTCCTGAGTTTTTAATTTTCAGGTTTTTTTATGCTCATGTTTGGTACACATGCCCCACAGGAGGTGAATTTTGAAAACGACTGGAAACTTGTGACAATATTCACAGGGGGAAATGATCTCTGCAATTACTGCTTAGAGCAAGTAAGTGTTCTCCTAAAATTAATGTACTGTACACAAATAACAATACACTACGAAACAATACCACAATATGTGTTTGATCTCTGTAGAATAACCTGTCACCCGAGAACTATAGCTACAATCTTATGCTCAGCTTGGACATGCTTTACAAAGAGGTGAGTTCTATTTAAAAAAAATAATAACACACTGTCTACATGAGTTTAAGTGAGTTATAATTCTCTCTGTGTGTGTCTTTAGGTACCCAGGCTGTTGGTTAATGTTGTGGAGATCATGCAGATAAATCTGCTGAAAACAGTTACGAGGAACACACTGGCCTGTTCACTACTGCAGAGGTTGGTTTTGTAGTACCTCTTGTTTGTTTTATCATCCTCTCCCCATTTGTCATGTAGAATGACCTTTTCAAATGTGGAAAAGTAGATGTTGCTTTGTGTTACAGATGAGATAAAAATAATAAAAGGATTTTTTTCCTTTTTTTTTTTACAGGAGCAGCTGTCCCTGTGTTATCAACCCATCAGAAAACTCTCCAGAGTTTGAGGAGATAAAACGAATCAATCAGGAGTACCAGGTAAAAGTTTATTATTATTTTTTTAAATTATTTAAATAATGATTTAAAGTTTCTTCTTTATTCAGCCATTAGTTTATCCTTTCAGGCTGAGATCCAGTATCTTTTATCTGGAGATCGCTATGACGGAAAAGAGGATTTTGCTGTTGTTCTTCAACCCTTTTTACGCAATTCCTTCATCCCTAAAATTGGAGTAAGTAACTGAGAAACAACCAAACAAGTTCAAACACGATTGATCAGATGCACCCATATTGCTTACTTTTTTCTTTCCACAAGGAGGGTGAGCCTGACACAAGTTTCTTCTCTGTGGACTGTTTCCACATCAGTGAGCGAGCTCATGCTGAGATGGCCATTGGTCTGTGGAATAACATGGTGAGCTGCGGGAAGTAATGAACCAAACTGAAGCAGAGCAGCCAGTGTTTCTTATGCAAACCTTTTTATTTTGGTTTGCTGTTTTAAAGACTTTAACTCTCTTCTTTCTGTCTTGCAGTTAGAGCCTGTAGGCAGAAAGCAGGTTTACAACAACTTCACATATGACCGCTCCAAGATTCACTGCCCCTCTGAGGTATTTATGAGGATTTTAGAGATATTCCACTGCTCATAACTCATGTTGTTATTGTATAACCCAACTATATATTAATTATTTAATTTGATTCCTTTAACGGTTTATGATGTCCCAAAGTGTTTGATGTAAAAAAAAAAAAAAGTATAAAATAAAGCAAAAAATCTAATATTGTGATATATACTCACCAGACACTTTATTAGGTACACCTGTTCAACTGCTCATTAATACAAATATCTAATCTGACAATCACATGGCAACAACTCAATGCGTTTAAGCACGTAGACATGATCAAGACAACCTGCTGAAGATCAAACTGAGCATCAGAATGCGGAAGAAAGGTGATTTAAGTGACTTTGAATGTGGCATGATTGTTGGTGCCAGACGGGCTGGTCTGAGCATTTCAGAAACTGCTGATCTGCTGGGATTTTCCTGTACAACTGTTTCCAGGGTTTAGAATGGTCTGAAAAAGACAAAATATCCAGTGAGCAGCAGTTCTCTGGGTGAAAATGCCCTGTTGATGCTAGAGGTCAGAGGAGACTGGCCAGACTGCTTTGAGCTGACAGGAAGGCAACAGTAACTCAAATAACCACTCATTACATCTGAGGTATGCAGAAGAGCATCTCTGAATGCACAACTTGTTGAACCCTGAAGCAGATGGGCTACAGAAGCAGAAGTCCACACAGGGTGCCACTCCTGTCAGCTAAGAACAGGAAACTGAGGCTAGAATTTGCATGGGCTCACCAAAATTGGACAATAGAAAACAGGAAAAAAGTTGCCTGGTCTGATGAGTTTTGATTTCTGCTATGACATTCAGATGGTAGGATCAGAATTTGGTGTAAACAACATGAAAGCATGGATCCATACTACCTTGCTCTTGAATATGATAATGTTCAAGAAACCAGCCACTGTATTCAAATGGCCTCCACAGTCACCAGATCTTAATCCAATAGAGCACCTTTGGGATGTGGTGGAACGGGAGATTTGCATCATTGACGTGCAGCTGAAAAATGCGCAGCAACTGTGTGATGCTAATATGTCAGTATGGACAAAAATCTCTTGTTGATTCTATGCCACAAAGGATTAAGACAGTACTGAAGGCAAAAGGGGGTCCAAACTGGTACTAGCAAGGTGTACCTAATAAAATGCCCATTGTGTGTAATTCAATAAGGTATTAAAGTCAGCTCAGTGTTTTTAAATATACAAACAACCACTATATAAATAGGTTATTTTAGTGGTTTTATCCTCCTTTACACCTCAGTTTTATCCTTAACATGTTGTTTAATATGCTTTTATTTTTATTTTGTTCGTGTTTTGTCTCTGCACAGTCTCTGGACTGAATCTATGTGCTTTTGTTTGATAGTTTATTAATTTATTTATTTTGAGATATGTGGAAAAGCGCTTTATGTGTACTGTAGGTTGTGTTATGAGAGAGTGAAAACTAATTTATATGTTATGAATACTTTCATCCTGATTCTTATCACAGTTAGAGGGGTAAGCCTTTATAGTGGTATAAAGAGAAGTATTTCAACATCAAATAAAACATTTTTTATTACTTTTTGCTGAAATTCTGAAAATGATGGGAAATTTTTCTGAAGATGACAAGATATTTTATAATAAGTCACCCGATTTTAAAAATGTATTGGATTATTCACCAGAATGAAATCTGGCTCCTGGGGGTTCAATATTCAGATCAGAAATTCTTACACACAGACAGCTCTTCAGTTTCTAACCTTTGTATCTTTCCCATAGGCCAGTCCCTTTATCTTCACTAAGATTAACAGTCTCCCAAGTCCATCAGGAACCACCCCTCCTCCATCATCCACAGACTCCACCACCAGTTCCAGCCCCGCGTTAACCGCCCCTGTGCCCAAGTGTCCCTCCTCCGTGCCTGTGTGGGTACCAGTGGTTGTGGGAATTCTGAGTTTAGTGATCGGCTTTGCTGCCTCCTGGATAATTCTGTCCTTCTGTCATCGTCGGAAACACAAAGCGGAGAGAAAAGAGGTAGAAATGAAAGGAACAGGGTTTTAATGCTTGTCTGAAGTTATGTTAAGAAGCAAATCAGTGAGGTGAAAGCTGCGCACAGCTTCATGCTGGAATTTAGATTTGAAGCCCATCTCTCCATGTAGAGACTCCCATATTTAATTTTGCTATTAAAATATTCTTTAACAGTCCTACTAGGTATGTAAATATTTGTAATTGTTTTGTACTGCACAGAAATTATGAAATATTCACTATATAATTCACTGACTTGTATCCATCCAGCTGCTTTGTACATTTTTATTTATTGATTAAATAAAAATGCTACACATTTGAACAAGGGTTGATGTATTTTGTTTAAAAAACTGTTGAATGCAGTGATATTTAGCTTGCTAGCAGTTGTTCAGTCCAACAACCCAATAACAATTGGATGAATTAGCATTAAATTTGTATAAGCGTGCAAATATTTTCTAGAGGATGATTTCTACTAGTTGTGGTGATCTCTGCTGTTTTTATTGTACCCACCAGCAGTTTGACATGTGTGGTTTGAATTTAAATATTAATGACTAGCTTATCAGTATTTTCATATAGTTATTCACCTTCCCCTCAGGGTGAACTGTAATGACTTTGTTGATAACTCAACATGTTTGCAGCTTCATCAGGGAAAATGATTAATTAGGTAAATAAAGAAAATCTAATGATCTAATGATGACTCCCATTTTGTTTTTTGGGGGGATTTTTTTGTGTCAATTAGCAAATGTTGCACACATGCTGAAGTAAGAGGGTGAACTGGAAAGTACTGATGACATGTAAACATACAGTTATGGACACTAGTCTTGCTTTTTTACACCATATCTGCAAATTGCTTTTCTCTAATGGAATTATCAGCACTTAAAGACTTAATGATAAACTCTCTGGAGCTATTGTTTCATCTCTCAGGTGAGAGGAAAGACACTCAGCTTTGCTTTGAACACTTATAAAATAATTGTTTTGGAATGTCGCCTGCCATAGCTGACACAAACATACATACATTTTTAAGAATTAAGCACAAAAAAAGCATGACAACCACATCTTGTTCCAATTTGTTCTTGGTTAGTTAATACTGTAATCAGAAAGTTATTGATTCAACTTTCATATAAAATCAGAAAGGCTGGAGAGCATCATGGTCTTTGGGACTGAACCTCCCCAACACAAAGTTTCTGCCTTTGTAAATGAATAGCTAAGGCAGGGGTGTCAAACTCACCTTAGCTCATGGGCTACATACAGCCCAATCTGATCTCAAGTGAGCCGGACCACTAAAACAATTGCAAAATATCATTTCTTTAAAAATAATCTCTCTTTTAATGTAAAGAAGTATTGGTAAATGTTAACATTTAATGAACCATCCATTTACAAAACAATGATAGGACAATTTTAACAATATCTTATTTTGCATTAAAATTTACAGTGAATCTACAAAAGCACAAAACCTTCACATGTACAGTTTTTGGAACTCTACAATAACTTGTCAAGATGTAGAAATGTTTCTATACATTTTCAGTCTTGTGTAGTAATGTTGGTATAAAAGGAATTGCAGTGCATTTTAATGAAAAATTGAAGATTACTTCCCTGCAAAACCCATCCAGTTGGCCAGACTGGCTGCTTTGGGGGGCCGAATCTGGCCCACGGGCCACATGTTTGACACGCCTGAGCTAAGGGTTTAGTAGGTCAAGAGGATTCATAACTTTTTAGGTTACAGATTGTGAAAAACAGATGAAATATAAAAACAATCAGAGAAAGGTGTAAGCTGATTCCTTCAGTCCTCTGTCACAATTTACATAGTAAATAGCAGCTGAACCTCTGTTTAAATCATCATGTGGGAAAACTTTATACTGACATGACAGGTAATGCTGGCTTTCTGTAGTGTTGAGGAATGACAGCCACATTTCAGGTTTAGCTGCTCTGCAATTTTTTCTTTCTTTTTGATTTTTTTTCCCAATGTAAATTCTGAAGCATATATTGTTAGTGTTTCCCTAACAGCTCCAGGTATGTTCTCTCTATTGATGTGGAGTTGAATAGTACATAAAACCATATTTTATGCTTTTTTTTGTGGAAGGTGCTTAAAAGGCTAAACAGTAGTTTTGTCTTGACAGTGGATGTAAGATGTGTAAATTAATCATATAGATGTAAAAAAACAGTACTTCAAATACTGGTTTAATATTTGAGTAACTGTTTAGGCTGTCTGCTGGTCATAAAAGATAACTACATTTTAACATATTTATAACCTTCAGCAGACAGGGTTGTTATGGTTAAACTAAGCTAAAAATTAAAACTAAGTGTTTAAAAAAACAGAAAAACTGGACTTTAGAAAAAAGAAAACTAACAAATTGATACTGTATGCTACAAAACCAACTAAAATAATATAAACAGGAATTGTGTTCGCTTACAGTGTTTGTCAATTTAGTGTAAGGTGTCAACACAACCAGCACGAGGTGCTTTTTCAAACTGGGGGGTAAAAAAAATCTGAACTGAAATGAGCAAACATGCTTTGGAAACTAACAGAAAATAAATTAAATCAGAAAAAAATAATTAAAAATACAAAACACTAATACCTCAGTCAGTCTTTGTCTTGTCTTGATACTACAGGCTGCGTGTTTCGGATCAAAAATAACTGTAGTACTTTTGCAAATTAAAGTGTGATTTTACATTTAAAAAACAAAAACAAAACAAAAAAAAAATCATACTTGAGAGAGCATTCAGGCTCGTCTCCTTTCGAGCCTACAAGTCAGCACTCAGGGCCAGCAGTGCCCGCTAACCTGCCTGTGTGAGTATCAGAAACATGGCGGAAAGCGAACTGAACGTTGACAGCCTCATCTCTAGATTACTGGAAGGTATGTTACGATTTGTGATGTATTATGTTTCAGTGCGCTTTATCGGGAAAATGAGCGATTTATAGGTTCTTGTTCTTAACCAGTAATTTCACGCTAGCTTTAGAAATCATTTTGGAATTGCATCCTTAGCTATCTGTGTTGTTCATCATCATCAAGTCGTAAGCTAACCGCCGCGTTAAAAACGCCACAGTAAACGTTAGAGTGATGTCACGCTCATTAGTAGCTACCTGTTCGCGGGTGTCCGATTGCTGATTAACGTTAGTCTTGAGATTGTGTGTAAATAGGAGAGCGGTGGAGAAATGGCTTGCTGCTGCTCCATAGTGACAGTGATAGTGAGAGCTAACTACGTTAAGTAGTCACATAAGTTGACGGTTTAATAGCTCCTCTTTACTAGTAGTGGATGCAGGTTAGTGTTTTCTCCATCGTTAAAGACAAAAGATTGAGAAACAGAAAGAACCGTGGAATTCTGTGGTTGCTTAGTAACACTAGCTGTTCTCGTTTCCAAGGCAGGTAACTAACAAGTCAGCTACCTCCCCGGACACACCCCCTTTACGTAGGAGATCTCTGAAGCCTGCATAACTAAGCCTTTCTTAATTTAATTAGTAATGTAAACCAGCGCTCAGTTTACGTGGAATTGGAAGTAACAGTTGACTAGTACAGTTCTTTAAATAACATAATTGCACAACATTTAAGAATATGAGAAGCTTGAGTTACTAGTTACTACATAGTATTATAGTATGTATTACATAGTACTTAATCTTTTTCGTTGTTGCTTAGCAATTCAGTATTCTTTTGTTGTTGCTTTGTTGAAAGCAAATGAAAAATGGTGTAAAGCAAACAATATACAATATATGTTAAACTCAAATATCCTGCATATAGGCACATGCACTGAGTGGTAATGAAAAACTGGACTAAAAAAGTTCCAATAATAATAAAATCATCATCATTATCATATATCATCATTTTTTGTTTTTGGCCACATACACGTTTCTAACACATTTCTAACCAACCTTGTTTTTTCTTTATACAATAATCTGCCCTCTAGACTAGACCGCCTGCACTCACTCACTCATAAACTTCCAGCTGAGCCAACAAGCTGTTCATCTCTGTTCTTGCCAGTTCATAACAACCCATGTTGACTGGAGTAAATGGCATGTTTGGCCTATAGCAAAGCAAAATTCAGTGGTCAGATCTCTTTAATCTGTGATGCAAATGTAAACAAAAGAATAAGCTTGGGACTTGAATATAATATTTCTTAAATTAATACTTTTGTTTATTATAAGTACTACATATTTTAGGAATTGGTGATATGAATGAAATCCATTTTTTTAAAACCACTGTATTGATATGTGGGTTACCTTTTGCCTTGTAGTGCGAGGATGTCGTCCAGGGAAGATAGTACAGATGACGGAGGCTGAGGTACGGGGGCTCTGCATCAAGTCGAGAGAGATTTTCCTCAGTCAGCCGATTCTGCTTGAACTGGAGGCTCCACTCAAGATATGTGGTGAGAACCAGAATCTGTCCCCAGAGGAGTTGCGCATATATATATATATATATATATATATATATATATATATATAAAAATAAATGTTTTTTACTTACTTTGTTTACCATAGATACAGTGTTCACTGGTTAAATTGTCTAAAATTAAGCTTTGAAAGGCCTTCCAGCTTTTAAGTCACCTCAATGTGAGAATTTCCACACAGTGCTGTTATTTTTCTCCCTTCTATACAAACAAACCTGTGCATTATGGTTTGTCTTAATGGTGCTAACGGTAAATTGTTTTACAGGCTTCCAAATTAATCCTTAACCTTAGTATCATTAACTAATGCTAACAAGAGAATACAAAAAAACAACTGCTATGATATGTTCAAAATGCTTAGATATTGCTTTTTTTTGTTTTTTTTTTGTTTTTTTAAAAGGTACAGTGTGTAAATTGTCACCGCTAGATGTCAGTAGATTGCAGATTGCAGTCAACTGAATTCTGTTTTCTTACCCCTCCCAATTCAAGTGCGTAATCCTAGCTACGGTGGCCGCTGTAGGACAAACACATTTTAGTCAGCCTAGAGAGATCAAAAATATTAAATTTAGACCCCATAATGGCCACAGCCGGCCGGCGTGTTTCTACTACTGTTTGTGTGTAAAAACAGTTTTGTACACACTATATTGTAACATATTTGAATAATATCAACAATTAGCAATAAATCAGGAATAAAAAAAGTATGTGTCAATTAAACATTATGCAGTATTTTATGTTTTTACTCTCAAGTCACCTCAAAAACTCTGGCCGCCGTTCATCTGTAGTGAGTGTAGGCTGTCAGTCCGCTGTTTACCTCAGCTGTCAATATGCTGGGTGAAAAGCGTCCACGTCTGTTTACTCTGGAGGAGGCTGTAGTTTATGAGAATATATCAGTTTTGTTGGAAGACATAATTACACACTAATCAATGTGCAGTTATAAGTACAATATTCTTTTTTTATATTAAATAGCCTCAAAAAAACAACTGACTGTACCTTTAAGATTCCATTGACTCTTTTGTACAGAGTGGACTTTGTACCACAAAATGGTGTAATGAGTCAATGTGGTGTCAAGTCCAACGGAGAAAGTGGATGAAATGCAAAGGCAGATAAGGATTTGCTGGTGAATTGGACCACAAACAGTGGCTAAAACTGGTGGAAAGCAACTTTTATCCCCACAGCAGCCCTGTGATAAAAATCATGCTTAGTTGCAAAGAAAAAAAAAGATAAAAAACAATCAAAACAAGAGTAACTTTCCACCACTGGAGATAGCTCATGCAGTAAAGGAATAAATGCTGAACTGGCAAAGTTTCTTCTATACTGGAAAGATCAAAGCTGCATTAGATAGCTTACTGTAATTAATTAGCAGACATAAGTTGATATCAGCTGAACAGGTAAAAAGGCTGTAAGTAATTATAATTTTCCTTTATTCTTTATTCCTTTTTAACTTCTTTGAGTTTTTCTAGTTGTTTTATGTGTACTTAATGTAACAGTAGGCTAACAAGATGCATAACAGTAGCTTTATATTAGGTAGTATTTTGTCTATTAAAAAAATCTCTGATGTTTAGGCTCAGCCAAGGCCGACTTACAATAATAATACAATAGCTGTATGCGATCAGCACATCACAGTTATTTAGACTAGACTGTTAACTGGGGAATTTCAGACAATCTATAAATCAGTTTTGTTAACTCTTTATCCAGTGTATGATCACAGGGCCCAGAGACCTACACACCTACAGCCAATTTACAGTCTTCAATTAACCCAACAAGCAGGTCTTGTGACTGTGCGAGAACATACAAACTTCACCAAGAAGTTTGAACCCAGAACCTTTTTACATTAAGGCAACAGTACTAACGGCTGCACCACCTCAATCTTGGGGAAAAACCTGCATCTACACTTAAATTTTCACACAAAAAAAACCACTGTCTCCCATGGTTATAGAGCTACCTAAAAATATCTTAAAAATCCAAAAATCCTGGATCATTAGGTCTGGTGGTTGAAGCCCATGCTTGGAAATGCTTAAGAAGCAAACTGCAGTGTGTGGAAGGTGTTTCAAACTTACGACAATGGGATATCATTTAGAGCAACATATTTTTATCCTAGACAGTTGTGATATATCTAACACAACTGGGCAATATTTCTAAGCTCAAAAAAATACTGTCTTTTACTTTTTCATATTTTTGTCAGTTATTTGTGAGTCTTACAAGAAACTTGTAGCTCAAAAAGAGATGTGACAGTTGATGGATGCATCCTTACTTAAACCCATGTGATTACTAGACAAAACAGCAGCTGAAATAACAGTTTTAAAGGTTACTGGGATAGAGTAAGAAGACTTTTGCATAAGGACTAAACTTTAGGTCTCCCTTTTATGCAAGGGAGTTGAGGAGGTCGCATTTAAATAAAATATCCTCCTCACATATTAAAAAGTCTTAAATTGAATTATGAGTAAAGACATTTTAGGGGGGTCTGACTTATGCCTTTCTAAGATATCCTTATAATCTTGTGATATCAATTAAACGTAAGATAAATGTTTAATTCCAGGTGATATCCATGGACAGTACACAGACTTGTTGAGGCTATTCGAGTATGGAGGCTTTCCACCAGAGGCCAACTACCTGTTCCTGGGGGATTACGTGGACAGAGGGAAGCAGTCATTGGAGACCATCTGCCTGCTACTCGCTTACAAGATCAAATATCCAGAAAACTTCTTCTTGCTCAGGGGGAACCACGAGTGTGCCTCCATCAATCGCATCTACGGCTTCTATGATGAATGTAAGTTGGAAAATGTGTAAAAGACAAAACATTTGATCCAAAGTAAGCAGTCTTTATTCTGATTTATCAACAATGGATTCTTTAGTCTTTAATATTATTTAGCACTTACTGCAAATATGATTTTTTTTTTTTTCCAGGTTGTAAAACTGAGAATCAAGACTCTAATGATTGAAGTTTAAGAGAGCTACTAAATTTTCTTAAAGCCAAAAATGAGAAAACTGAACATTTCTGATTGTGATGGATGACACTGAAGTTTTCATGGACATAAACTATCACACCTGAATCTGAAATACGTCATTTTTGTGTTCCATTTTAAAAGCTCTTTTTTGTCTTTGTTTACATTTTCCTCAGGCAAACGCAGGTTCAACATAAAGCTCTGGAAGACGTTCACAGACTGTTTTAACTGTCTGCCCATTGCTGCGATTATTGATGAGAAGATTTTCTGCTGTCATGGAGGTTTGTGAAGCATATCTGTTATGTAGGAGCCAGCAATATACCTCTGAATAATTTGTCTCTGTGTATTAAAAGTGTGCCTTTTAAACAGGCAAATTGACTGATCATGTAGAGTTATTCCATTTATCAGCATTTGGTTTTTAAATACATTTGAGGGCTTGGCTAGTAATATACCTTTGTTTTTTCTTCTCACTATTGTATTAACTTTAAATATTTGAAATAACTACAGCCAATACTTGGTATTCATGACATTAGTCAACTTCAGTTTTGCCATATGTATATTTCTTTCTAATACATATAGTATTTTCTCTGTGTGCCACACTTTTATAAATACAGTCCTCTTTTTCCTCAGGACTGTCACCTGATCTGCAGTCCATGGAACAAATCCGACGTATTATGAGACCCACTGATGTTCCAGACACAGGTCTGTTACTGTTTGTTTTTAAGTTCATGAATTCATGAAGATCATGAAAAATTCTTTGGCAAAAAAAAAAAAAATAGATTTCTGTAGTCATTTCCCATACTGTACATATACGATATATAAATAAATTATAAATCCCTACATTATCTCCTACCATGAAACTTTAGTGTGCAGACTGTATATAAAAGATGGGCTTGGCTTCTAGGTATGAAAAGTGAAACCACTGTCAAAGTGCCTTAAGCCCTATCCACATATAAAGCAAGTTGCTAGTAGTGCATCAGTTTGTAGCTGACAGTTGGTCACTAGAACAGATTTCAGGCTCTGGTTGCCGAGGTAACCCTCTAACTTCTTTACCATCCCCTCATATGTCAGTCAGCGTTATCTTTGTTCCTGCTGGTAATTGTTTCATTCATCCACCTCAAAGCTGAGAAAAATTTTAACTCTGGACCCGTCCACTTTGTGTCCTTAAGTTATTTCATCTGTAGTTTTTTTGAAGCGGCTGAATGTCATCGACATTCCCTGGTCTCTGCTTGCCACATCGCTGCTAGTTGTTCCTTTTTGGACCCCCATTTAGACTTACAATTTTTCTACTGGCTGACGGGGGTGACTTGGGTTGTTGCAAAAAGGAGGATTTAAAACACCAAGTTGATGGAGGCAGAAAAGCTCAGCTCACGGCTTCACAACAGCTTCACTAACCAATGGGATCCATCAGTGAGTGACTGCTTGACTCGACTGTGCTTCTGACCTAATGCGCCATGTTCCAGGCTTGCTGTGCGACCTGCTGTGGTCTGACCCAGACAAAGACGTCCAGGGCTGGGGGGAGAACGATCGGGGAGTCTCCTTCACCTTCGGTGCTGATGTGGTCAGCAAGTTCCTCAACCGCCACGACCTGGATCTCATCTGTCGAGCACATCAGGTAACACTGAGGCTACTGGACAACTTACAACAGTATTCAAGTGGTTTAACTGAGAATTAAACTTCCTTTTAATGAAAACAAGTTGGCTCAGTTGTAATTGACTTAAAGCAAATTTATTTATTACAGCTTGAAAGTGAAAACTGATTTCTGCTAATTTAGTATACAAAATGTTCCCTAAAGGTCCTTGGAAAAACTGTTAGAATCAAGCTACTAAAAACAATCCAGAGGCTTTATAAACAGTAAAAAACAAAAATAATTTCTTACTTAGGGCTGCAGCTAACAATTGTTATTAATCACTTACTCAACTTTGCATATTCAGTAGCTTATTTTGTCTGACCAACAGTCCAAAATTCAAAATAATCAGCCAAGTTGAAAGCCAAGAAAACCAGATGATAATCATCACAAAGTTTTCTGTCAATCATCTTTGTTGTAATCCTGCTACCCTACAGGTTGTTGAAGACGGTTATGAGTTCTTTGCAAAGCGGCAGCTGGTGACACTGTTTTCTGCCCCTAACTACTGCGGGGAGTTTGACAATGCGGGCGGCATGATGAGTGTGGACGAGTCCCTCATGTGCTCCTTTCAGGTAGAGTGCTTCTTTTACTGGCATATTAAATCTGTCTCATGTTCTGTAGGCGTATCTATCAATACCGCCACCTGTTCCTTTCAGATCCTGAAGCCGTCAGAGAAAAAAGCTAAGTACCAGTACGGGGGCGTGAATTCAGGACGCCCAGTCACCCCACCTCGTACCACTCAGGCACCTAAAAAGAGGTGAGCGGTTGGCCCTGACTCTCCTGCTCCTCCTCTGGGTGGGCTTCGGCCCACTTCCCCGCAGGCTGCCTCAAACACTCCAGCCTTCTCAGTCAGTTTATTCATGTGTAAATAGAAACTCCAGGAGTGTTTCTTTGCTTGTTCTGTGGGTATTTTTATGAACATGTGAGTGATTTTTCCTTTTTTTTTTTTTTTTTTTTTTTACGTATTTTTTTTTTTTTCC
>VUQI01042900.1:0-10027 GCA_015106735.1 Paratilapia polleni | reverse complement strand
GCATCGATCAAGGTGTGGATGAAGGACCACCAGATCAAGACCTTGTCATGACCAGCCCAATCTCCAGACCTGAACCCCATTGAAAACCTCTGGAATGTGATCAAGAGGAAGATGAATGGTCACAAGCCGTCAAACAAAGCTGAGCTGTTTGAATTCTTGCGCCAGGAATGGCATAAAGTCACCCAACAGCAATGTGAAAGACTGGTGGAGAGCATGCCAAGACGCATGAAAGCTGTGATTGCAAATCAGGGTTATTCCACCAAATATTGATTTCTGAACACTTCCTAACTTAAAACATAAGTAATGTGTTTAAAAATGAATATGAACTTGTTTATAGAATAAAACAAAAATGTTCATTTTACTCAAACATATACCTATAAACAGCAAAATCAGAGAAACTGATAAATTTGCAGTGGTCTCTTAATTTGTTCCGGAGCTGTATGTACCACAAACTCCTCCTACATGATCAGGAGTTGAGCAGCCCAAATTGGCACATAGGTACATCTGTATCAGATATTACTACGTCATTATGTTGCCTAGCAACCACTTAGCAATGGGCTAGCATGGGCATGTACTAGTTTTAAAAATAAATAATAAACAATATACCAATCTTAATATTATTATCCATCGTGTGATTATTATTTATATATTTAAACTTCTGATGCTTTACACTTTCATGCCGATAAAGACTTATATAAATATAAATACTTACGTTTAAAGAAGTCAGAATAGTTATGGGAAGCATCTGCACTTTGGAGACACATACATGTATATGTTTCTGTGCAGGCATTTAATAAAGTCAAACAGCTGGAAGCAATGGGCACAACTACAGCTCCTGTTAAGGTTTTTATCAAACCAGTATTGAGATACATTCATTGATGACCCTCTTAATAACTTTTTAAACAGCCAGGTCTGTGTGTGCCTCTGGCAACTCAAGCATGTAAGCAAGCATGCACCAATGATATTTATGGACAAATGTTGGTCTTGAAATGTTGTAAAGGCTTGAAACTGAAAAAGGCTCAAACTCTGCCCTGCTTGAAGAAAAAAGCTGCTTAACATAACCAGTTTTGTCATAATGGGCGGGGGGCTTTAAAGCTTCCCGTTAAGGAAGGAGATTGGTTTGGGCATTGTGAGTGAGAATAAAGGTGAAATTATGTGTCACATATCAAAATTGTGAGATGAGCCCTGGTTATGGTCACAGCTTAAGGTTAGAGAAAATTATTTATTATTGCACCATTTAAAGCAAAATGTGGTACCTCTGGTAGACCAGTAGTGTTCATTACATGACTGTTCTGCTACTGCTTCAGCACTCCGCCTCTGTCACTGTGATGGATCCCCTCCACCTGGTGCCACCCTTTGCTCTCTGGGAGCAGAGACAAGGTGTGTGTTTCTCGGTGCGTGTGTGTACGATGTAGGAATATAAAGCCATTGGTAAAAGGCACTGAGAAGAGCATGAAAGAGACAAAAAAGCAGAGAACACAAGCACGAGAGGGAGTTTGGGATGGATATTTGTGTATAGTCACAGTTATGCATGCGTTATTATTTGGTTATTTTGTGTATGACAGTTGTTGTGGTGATAAAAGAGGAAGTTGTCTGTGGGCATTTCATTCACTGTATTTTCAGTCTGGGAAGTGACACGGAAAGGTGAACGGAAGGAAAATCGGTGGCACACAGAGCAACTTTCCCAAAATGGCAGATGAAAGGTCAAATGTTAACCCTATCATGGTCCAGCTCAGAAGCCATGGCAATTTAACCCAGTTGCACTGATTCACTACCAGGAACCTGCAAGGCAACACAGAGGGAAAAACAGGGGAAATCAAGCATACAGCAGGCCAGGCCAAGGTAGAACCCCCTCACAACCCTCTGGGTACCTTTTGGCGTCATTTCTTTTTTTAAATTATTATTATTATTATTATTATTTAAATTTGTGCAGTGTTAATGTTGAGAAACAGAGTCTTTTTACCCATATCACCATAACCATGTAGTTTTGGTCCAACTAAAATTCAACTCAAAACAAAATTAAACAGCAAATGTAAACACAATGAAATAGACAGTGAAAACAAAACTTAATAAACAAAAAACAAAAAACAAGGGTCCCACTCCGATTTAATTCAACACCACCAGAACTGACTCCTGATATGGACTTTATTGCTATTTTAAAGCGGAAACTGTCTGTAGGTGTCTATTGTCATGGTCAGTTTTTCACTGCACTGTCAAGGACACCTTGTGCCCTTTGGTGTCTCAGATATGCCAGCAGCTTTGACAAAATGGCAGTTCTTGATGCTCCAGGAATGAGAATGGGTTGGTGTGACAAACACTAAGAAATCAGAAGACTGCCAGAAAAGTGAGATTTAGGTAGAAAAGACAATACTGTCTTGGCTTCTCAGTTTATACAACATGTCATCTTAGGTCACTGTACTTTGTACTTGACCACAGATATTTTTCCAACTGTATAACTGTGTGTGTTTTAGAGTCTGATTTCTGCTGTAAAACATTCACAAGATCAAGATTTGAGCTTTACCGTGCATCACCACCAAGTAACAGTTTGGATGATAACATGGCTCAGCAATTCTCCAAACTGGCATACCTCATTAACAACAATTTGAAAAAGCTGTATAAAACGAAGCATTATTCCACCACAGTATGACCTACTTCCTGTACAGGGTGCTTAAAATGACATCTGTCTGTTGTCTGACCACAGTGAGCGATTGCTGTACCAAGTCATTGCTTCATTGAATTTTATAGCCCATATTAAGATAATGCATCTGGCCCCCACTCTGAAAGCTAGTAGTGCATTTAGAAAATGGAAAATACATCCTGGAACTAAAGTAGGTTTTGGCTGAGCTGATCTACACTGAACTGCCCAAGATTATAGAGTCATTTTATACACTTTCCAACTATCTGTCCCACAGAGTTTTTCATTTTGTTGTGTTTTGTTTTGTTTAATTCTTGTCAAACAGTCAGTATGCTCTTGCTATATATACACACTTTTATATTCACTTCCTCCCACTTTTCAGCATAATACAACAAAAACATTAATAAATGTAATAGACTGAAAATTTAAGTTCAGTAAAACTTTAAAAGTAAATAAAATCTAAATCAAATGTAATGAATATAATCTAAATAAAGATAAATTCTGTATAAGGTATTTCCTGATGCATACCATGAAGCACCTATGGAAAGAGTCCATAGTTGAGTAGCTTTGTGTTTAGTAAATTAGTTTGATTTGATTAGCTAATGTTGTGCATTTAAAGTTTAGCCATAAGCTACTGTTAATACAGTACAAAGTAAGGTATTTTTCCTGTAAAAATAATATTTTAACCTTTACACAACATCTTTTAACACACCATGCTTAATAATAAAACATATTTATTTACTTTATTGGCCCACAAATGTCACTGCACTGTATTATATATGCCTGAATTCATCTTGGTACAAAATATATTCTAAATCGTGTATCACTTTGTCAAATATGCAGTACATCCCATATTTTAAAGCCCATATAGCAGACACATTTAGGCATAATCTGGGCAAATGTTGCATGCACCAGACATAATCCAAAAGTCATGAGCTGGGCTTCACATTGGTTGTTGGAAATGCTGAGTGAGCCAAATGTGGCCCAGATGTCACAACACACTTGTCATCTGGCCCAGGTAACGGTAACCTGAGTTGCAGCAATCAGACTCACCCTGAAGAAACACCATCAGTCAATTCCAATTGTGGCTCAAGCTGCAGATGTGGGCCACCTTTAGGCCAAGAAAACATAAGAATGAGGCACACAGCTCTACACATAAGATATATTTACATAATTTGACATCCTATAAGGCAACTGTTTCACGTTAATTAACTTGTCTTTGGACAGAAAGACACCCGTGAGGTTGTAAGGGATGATACCTGTTAAAATTCAAAGTAGATTTGGTTTCTATTCTGTCTTACTTTCTTCAAACTCCTTCAACCATTATGCCTCAAGGGAAGCACTCACCCACTGCCTTTCCTTTCTATCTAAGAAAACAGGTGTTATGACTGGTTGTTCACTTATGAGCTGGAATCATTACGTATGGCAGTATGTAAGCAAATGTTACTGTTTGTTTTGCAAGCTCATGTAGCAGTTTTTGCTTGTGTTTCACATTGCTACTCTGGTGGCCATGAAGTTGCTTGTAAAGTTTGAGAGTTTGTGTGATAGTATGTGCTCATCTATTCTTTTTGATTCACAGCTCTGTTCTCAGAGAGAGTGATTCCTTGGAAGAAGAGAAAATAATTACATGAATAATATATTGCCAGAGAGAGAGAGAGAGAGATCAAAGGTTAGACACAGAAAAAGAAGAGAAAGACATGACAGAGATACAGAAAAGAAGAAATAAAATAAATAAATAAAATTTGAGATCAATTTTGGTTTTCAGGTGGAAATCCTATGAGAAAGGAATGGCAGGAGTTAGATATTTATTTTCCTGTGGTTAACTATCTTCTTTTAGGGCCTCAGGCTGCACATATTAAGCTTCCATGTTTGAGGCTTGGTGTGGTGTGTTTTGTGGAATTTGGACTCCATGGAAAACAGATTAACTCGCTGTCATGTTGGTTTTTACACTTGCATTGCATTGTGCTGAGGCCAGCCCGGGAGCAAACTGCAGTCATGGTTAACAGATGTTATGAATAGTGTTTATTTACTGTTGATTGAGTCCAAATAAAGTTAATATCCAAGCAGATGTGGCACAAACAAACAGACAAAAAAAACAAGCCGAAACACAGAGTTGTGTAGTGCTTCCAGTGATTGCCGAATAAGTGGGGTAGAGCTGGTGGTGGTGTTTTTGTCACCACAGCAAATACATTATCACAATCACAGAAGAACAGAAAATCATCAGGGGACTGCCACATTCTGCTTTAAGACTAACACTTAATAAACCTATACGGCCTCTCAGTGACCCCAGTCTGGACTAAGGGAAACGCAATGGAGCCCCCATGTCCTATGGGAAGCCTCAGTGTTCAAAGAATCTGGTGGTACTCAACAAATGTACAGGGAAATGCTGGTCATGTGCCTAGTTGTTGCTTAGCAACAAATGAAAACCTATTCAAAGGGCTATTTACCATTCTCTGTTTCCATACAGTTGCTATAATTGCCACATTGGGTTTTGCTGAATCGCTCAGTGTTCAAGTTGTGCTTGTTTCCATTTTTAAAATGTGTTTTTTGGTGGATTAAAATACGTTTGTAACGTTATGCTACATAAATTTACAATAATGTTACAAACAATTTGATAATCAGATCTTTTCCTCAGGCATAAGTAACAAAATGTACTGCGATCTACCAGACATCAATTTCAAATATAGTGCTACATAGTAAGTAAAGGTAAAAGTAGAAAATTATACATTTCTAAGAACAGCATTCTGTCGCGTATTTTGTAGGAAAACAGCACCGTAGTAGTAGCACCTTGTTTACTTCTGGTGTCTTCATATTTCACTTCATTAGTATTCTTCAACTTTGCCCACACCGCTGAACTCTCTAGGACGTGGTACAAAATTTTCTTCTGGTCTTTTGTCTATGGGCTGAAAATGTCGAGTTTGTTAACACTTCTGGCTAAAGTTCAGTGAGTGATAGTAAAGCCAATATTTTCCATCAGGTCAGATCCATCCCAAAGATCCTAACAAAGCTTGATTAATCACTGTGTTGTGCCAGTTTACCTACCTACACAGGTGTTTGAACTTATTCTAGCTGATTAGGTTAA
Source organism: Paratilapia polleni (assembly GCA_015106735.1). NCBI lineage: Eukaryota > Metazoa > Chordata > Actinopteri > Cichliformes > Cichlidae > Paratilapia > Paratilapia polleni. Next base: position 4,310 of record VUQI01042900.1, on the reverse strand, counting down.
AGGTGGCCTAAGCTATGCTGTGAATTACAGGAGGTCCTCACACTGGCAGCAGCAGCAGCAGGCAGTTGGCATCAACAGCTGACAGAAAAAGGTAAACTAGTCTGCTGGAGGGAATTGGAACAGCAAATATATTTTTTCAGGAGCTGGTGGAGAAGAAAACTGATCCAAAAAAAGAGAGTTAAGACTAGACTAAGAGTCAGAAACACATACTTCAATTGAATACTTATGTTTTGCAGTAAACACTAAAATGTGTTCATTGCTTGTTACAGGGTTTTCTGCACAAAAGTGTAATAATAATAACAATAATATGCAAAAATATAAGGAGTTTTAAGCCCATAACACAAGTCATCCTTAAACAATTTAGGTAACTCTCCAGTGCAGTATGTGATGCTGATGTAACTGCATGGACAGATTAGTGAATAATTTAAAGACTCTCTTCAAACTGAATTAAACTGAAAATCACTCCCCTCAAAGACCACATTAACAGTAGGAAGTCTTAGATGAAGGGTTAATTGTTGGCAGACTAGCAGTCACGCTTTCTCTCTCTGTCTCCCTCTCTCTTTTTGTATGATGTGATTAGAAGCCCACAGCCACTGGTGCCACAGAGCGAGGACAATTGAGTCTGTCCCAAAAGTAATAGCTTCTTCTCAACTTAATTAGGAAACTCACTCTGCATTCCATGTAAGGGAAGTGGTGGGGGCTAACAAACTGATCATACCATCTGTGTGTGTCAGTTTGTGTGTGTACTGCATGGATATGAATATGAATCATGTCTTGTTTCTCTGTTAGCGTTTTTTAATATTACACTTTTACACTCTTTGAAATATTCTTGCATGTTAAGTTGCTTTACCATTGTTAGTCCTTGTTAATTACAAATGTTTAATGGTATATGAGTAGTTAAAAGCTTTATTGTGTGATTTGACTTGTGAGACATAGCTTTGTCTAGAGTTCTCCATGATGAATGTGAGAAAAACCTGATATTAAAAAAAATAAGAAATGTGGAATTCTCAAACATTTACTTTTGGACTAAATGCAGAAAGTGAAACCCATGTTTGGAAAGCAGACCTACATCTATCTGAATACCTGCACGCACTGGTGTCATCCCTTTTTAGATGAGGAACAACTCACCACCATGCTTCCTTAGGAAATGGACCTTTCTAATGTGTTGATATCTAAACCTCACCAAACAACAAGTGAAAGTGAAACTTAAAAATGGTCCCAGATGAGAGTTGAACTCCTTTTTCCAAGTCAAAAGTTGGGTATTTTTGTTCCAGTACCCCCTCTTGGTTTTCTCAGTTCTCTAAAGTAGAAACGTCCTTATGTCATTTCAAGCATGCTTACATGGATTGTGTCAGATAGGAGGACAAATGACTGATATTATCACTTAGAGGACTTGCTAGGCTGAAGTACAAATTGAACACTCAAGCTGTAGAGGCTACAAAAACTGAAGAAAGATTTTATTTCAACAGTACAAAATCGTTGTTGAAAGAGATGAACTTTCATAGAGAGCGTTTGCATTGCAAAGCTGCTCGTATTCAGCATCTGGCATATTGACAGCCTCAAGCTGCCCAGTAAATTTCTCAGTTGTTGGCTCCACTGCAGCTCTGATGCAACAATTACAGATTAAGTGTTTTACTCCAAGATACCTCATAGGGATCATATTTGTTAATGCAGTGGAAAACATTAAGTTGGGGTGATTCAGCTCTCTACATGTACTCTCTCCTTCTCTATATGCACATTGCTAAAACTATGTATTCCCATAGCTCATTGGTATCATCAGAAGATCAGTAATTGGATTTTCTGTAAATCCTCACTAATAGTCTCTGAGGAACAGTAACCTATTCATGTTGTCAACTTAATTTGAATGCCCCATGAATAAGAATAAGAAGGTCCAACACTGTTGTTCTAAAAAATAACTTGATTAAGGGCCCTATTGATTCACTCTCTAAGTTCTCTAATGAGATGAACATTATATGTCTTTGTATTACTTTTCCTAAGATGCTACAAAATTGTCTTGGCTTTTACTATGCAGTGAAATGATTCTAAACAATCCTTTAGGAGTTTCCAGTTTGATTAGTGGAGGAATTTAGAAGTAGGACAGAAAATCTTAGCTTCCACTACTTTGTGTTGTTGCCATGAAACTAAAGTCAGGTTGCATTTAAGTATTGATCACTTCTAATAAACAAAAAAATAATTTAAAAATCCATTCTGATTAGTATTCTACATGTAAACTGAAAATGTACAGTATGACATGCTCATTAATTATATACACATAAAGAGGAATTTAAATTCATGTGAGGTAGAACTGACAGAACTCATTTTGTATTAATAGGGTTTAAAATATTGATGTTAATTGTGATTTACCCTGATTTTAAGTGACATATTTTACCACCTGATGCCATGGTCAAATAGCATATGAAGTGGCTACATCCTGTATGTGAAGACTTTACTAAATAAATGTAAACATTATTGAGATGCCTGATACAGCAGAGCTGTGGGCTTTGCCAGCGTATAAATAGTCTTATTATGGGTACTTGCACACCACTGTATACTCCCAAGTGATATGATAAAGAGCTATTTCTAAAATGTGATTGAGGTGATAAAATATAGTTCTGCCAGCATGCATTGCAGCTGCTGATAATGGGATTAAATTATGTGTTTAGTTTTGCATCTAAAGACAGGGTGGTACATGTAGTATGAGAACATTTGGTCTTTTTTCCATAGTCATGGAAAAAGTAAAGCATTTACTATACAATTCTGTTATATTTAAAGATATTTCTACCAATGAATGCATATTGGATATATATTATGCATATATTGAATATGCATTTAATATGCATGCCTTCTTTTTTTACATATAACGCAACAGCTAACTGGTATAATGAACATGGTTTTCATGAGGGACCCCAGACTAAGTAAACCATAGGGAACACTTTCCTAAATGATACATAGGCAAGGCAAATCGGCAAACTGCATGATAGTGCTCAAGGGTCATTTAGAAATGGACAGAGCTATAGGAGTAAGCTATGCCTGCAGATCCCATACCATAATTCACTTATGAACATTTTCATCCCTTTATGGATGGGGGCATCCCCCCCATGCAGATGCAGTCACTCAGAACAGGGCCATTTACTCTGAAGCAAGTTCAACATACCCAGGCTATCTTTCCCTTATCTGGATTCACTGACCCTAACATCAGCAATCAGGATAAGCGGTCACATGAAGCCGGTTATCAATTCGATAACATAACCCAGAGTTTCCTAATCTACCTAGGAGCTCTTGCACATGAAAGGGCAACAGAACAGCTGATTTTACAAAGGAAGATGAAACTGTGAAAAATATAAAGAGATTAAACACATAATACAGACTGAAAGCAATCCAGCTGCTGCAGACAAATCAACTGTTTGAGTGTGTGAGAGAGGAGAAGTACTGTACAGTACTTTAGTATTAAAAGTGCTGTATGAATGTGTGTGCACTTTAAGCATTTTGAAGAAGAGCTACTATATTATTACTATTATTATTATATTACTATATTATATTATTACAGAGGTCAGAGAGATCTTCCAGGAATGGAATGGTGTATTAACCCCGAAGTTACCTGGTTGAGCCAAAATCCTGCTTCTTTGTACAGGCCTCAAATCTGGTGATTTGATTTGATTTGACCTACAAGATAACAAAGCCAAAAGATCCCCTCATTGTAAGGTTCAAACATTCAGATTTTTCCTCTAATTAATTCAGCTCTATCATTTCTTAACAGTTTAAAGTTCCAAAATCATTGAAAAAAAATTACATAAAAATCACAAATAACTAAAAATAAATAAATATACTACAACTCCGGAAAAAATTAAGAGACCACTCCAAAATTATCAGTTTCTTTGATTTTGCTATTTATAGGTATATGTTTGAGTAAAATTAACATTTTTGTACTTCTTTACGTACAAGGATATCCTGGAAGAAAACTTGCTGCCTTCTGCTCTGACAATGTTCCCCAACTCTGAGGATTGGTTTTTCCAGGAGGACAATGCTCCATGCCACACAGCTAGGTCGATCAAGGTGTGGATGAAGGACCAGCAGATCAAGACCTTGTCATGGCCAGCCCAATGTCCAGACCTGAACCCCATTGAAAACCTCTGGAATGTGATCAAGAGGAAGATGGATGGTCACAAGCCATCAAACAAAGCTGAGCTGCTTGAATTCTTGCACCAGGAATGGCATAAAGTCACCCAACAGCAATGTGAAAGACTGGTGGAGAGCATGCCAAGATGTATGAAAGATGGGATTACAAATCAGGGTTATTCCACCAAATATTG
>VUQI01042896.1:0-15775 GCA_015106735.1 Paratilapia polleni | reverse complement strand
GCTAGAAAAAAGCCCTTCATCAATGAGAATCAAAGAAGAGCCAGGCTGAAGTTTACAAAAGACCATAAGGGTTGGACCATAGCGTACTGGAGTAAAGTCATCTTCTCTGATGAGTCTAATTCCCAGCTTTGTCTAACACCTGGTCATCTAATGGTTAGACGGAGACCTGGAAAGGCCTACAAGCCACAATGTCTCGCACCCACTGTGAAATTTGGTGGAGGATCGGTGATGATCTGGGGATGCTTCATTAAGGCTGGAGTCGGGCAGTTTCGTCTTTGCAAAGGACGCATGAATCAAGCCACGTACAAGGTTATCCTGGAAGAAAACTTGCTGCCTTCTGCTCTGACAATGTTCCTCAACTCTGAGGATTGGTTTTTCCAGCAGGACAATGCTCCATGCCACACAGCTAGGTATTTTTCATTTTCTGCAAATAAATGCTCTAAATAAAAATATTTGTATTTGGAATTTGGGAGTTATGTTGTCAGTAGTTTATAGAATAAAACAAAAATGTTCATTTTACTCAAACATATACCTATAAATAGCAAAATCAGAGAAATTGATAATTTTTGCAGTGGTCTCTTAATTTTTTCCAGAGCTGTATGTATATATTTGACCCTGTATGGATACTGTCAACCCTGTGTGAATTAGAAAAAATCCAAAATAAAATCAAACTTGTGCACAAATTTCTTGTTTTTTAAAGTGATTAAAGATGTATGCTGTACAACCATTCCACCCTGCAAAAAGAACAGTTCAAAGAAATCATTAAAAGCATAAAATTACCATGACATTCATGCCCATGATAAGTGTATGTAAATTTCTGACCACAACTGTATACATCCACCCACTGAAGAATCAACTGTTTTTCTGTAGATGACATGACCTGGACTTGTAACCAAAGTCTGAGCTTTACAAGGTGAACAGGAATGTCTGTGGTGGCACTTTTTTAACTTCAATTTTGTCCTGTCCACTGATTTTGATGTTTGTCTGACAGAAAAATAAAAATTAATTTAAATGTATAAATTTTGTTTTTCAGTCAATGTGTGTAGTTGAAATTACACAAGGACAGTATTAATTTTAGTGCTAGACTAGCCCTGAACTTTGGCAGAATTTAGTATCAATATTAAAAATGAGTTCAGCAGAGGTTGTAAATCTATCTTTGTGATTAAAAGTACTTAGATAAGATAAGCCAAGAAAGCACTATGTAGAAGTGGTATATATACACACAAACAAAAAACAAGAAGACATGCTCATACTGTCGTAGTACAACAATGAAACGGAATGGATTGGCATTATATACCACTTCTCTAGTCTTACGTGCCACTCAAAGTGCTCATTCATCACATTCTGCTTTCCATTCATACAGCACTCTATCATATGCACTTTATGCTTTGCACTAGATGAGGTGAAACAGCAAGACATTGATTTACATTTACACAGCTATGTTAGGTGTTAGCCTTTAAGTCTCTCCTAGTGAGTGGACACATTCTACCTTGGACAGAGGCCTCTGGTGAGGTGGTAGCTGAGTTCACAGTCAACTCTCTCTCCTGAAATAAGGAATGGTATAGTTATAGGGAAAAAAAAAAAAGAGTATTTTAATAGTGATGATAGATTACTGAGATATTTCTTTACAACCTGAATTAGTTTACATGAATATTAGCCAGTTTACAAATTTACATTCATATTTACTCATAGTGCAGTTGAATGTAAATACGTACAGTTCAATAAGTATGGAAATAAAAATCTATTTTTCAAATTGAACCCCCAGTTACCTCAGGGTTAAGTCTTTCTTTCCCCAAGCACACCAACCAGTTTACAAGATAATAGGTTACTACATGCACATCACACCACAACTATAACTAAGTTTCTAACTAAGATTGTCCTTCTTACCAAAGCATGATCGGGAATCCTAATATCCATCAGCATCTCCGAAGGGAAAAAAATCTCTTGTACTGAGACTCTAGCCCCACTAGAGTCTCAGCTTCAAATATCCAGTGTAAAATTAAGGTTCATATCAAACAGCGCTAATTTAGACTGTACCTGTGTAACTGCACTAGCTGAGTCTCCAGCAACAGCTTCATAAGGAGGTGGAGGGTCTGAAGGACAGAAAACCTCCACACCTTTGATCCGAGCCCCACAGATATGAGGGAGAGGGATCACACTATTCCCTAGCATCCTGAAAAACACAAGTCGAATAACAAGCTAATCAGTAAGATGTCATATTCAACAAAGCTAACCAGTAAATATGAAATAAATATGTAAATAAAGTAGTGTAAAGCACAACTATATTATATTATTGTGTGTGTGTGTGTGAGCACGCGCGCAGTTACCGGCGAGCCAGGCGTGGTGTGTATGAATAGAAAGTGGAGAAGTAGGAGGGAGGAGGGGCTGGGGCCACAAACTCATCTGGGTCCAGGACCTGGGGAGGCTCTTCCCTGTTTTCCACTGTGGCCCTAGGCTCATCCTGTCACAGAACGGAGATATGTGATTAGATGTCACAGTCACTGTGATTTTACAATATTCAGATGAGATTTTTTTTTTTTATCCCCAACCGGTTGCGGTAGATGCCTTTTTTTTGGTATGTAAAGTGACAGATCAGAGGTGGGGCTAGAATCTCAGTACAAGAAAATGAAACACTTTCAATAGGCCCTTCTGCTGATGTTTTGTCAAGTGGCAAAATACCACTGCTATAAAAATACCCAAGTACTGCAATGAAAACATTACTTAAGTAAATATTTAAGTTTAACTAGGAAACTGAACTTCCACCCATCCTTACATCCTTACCACTTATCTAAAGTTCTGAAGTCGGGTCGAGGTGGCAGCAGGCTAAGCAGGCTAACTACCTCAACTGGCTCCTTTCAACATGAAGGAGCAGAGGCTGTACTCTGAGATTCTTCTGGATGTCTGAGCTCCTCAGCCTATCTCTAAGGCTGAGCCCAGCCACCCAACGGAGTAAACTTGTTTCAACCAATTGTACTCACGACCTTACTCTTTCGGTCAGATCTCATGACCATAAAGAAGGGTTGGGACATAAATGGTGGACTGTAGGGTCTTCACCCTAAAATATAAAGCGCCTTGAGGCGACTGTTGTTGTGATTTGGCGCTATATAAATAAAATTGAATTGAAACTTGAACTGAAACTCCTCCCACACTTGAGTTTTTGCTTCTGCAACTGCTGAAACCACAGCCCTTTTGGACCTTTAATACCCATCTGCAGCCTCCGGAGACCCCTGGGCCAACCAAGCCATGCCAGCCTCCTTCTTCAGTTTGACAGCTTAAGTTATCATGGTCCTGGGTCATGGACCCAGAGTTTTGAGTTTCTGAGGCCTCTGAATTCTTGTTTATTATTTAATGTTTGATTCTTTCTTTGTTTATGGTTATATTTGATTGTCATGTTCCTTTATATCTTGAGCTGTAGTTCTTTGTTTCAGTTCCTGTTTATTTACATTCATATTTTACTTAGAGTTTATTTTGTATAGTATTTTTTAAATTTTCTTAGCCTTTCCCCATTGTGTCCTTCTATGTCAAGTTCAAATGTATTAGGGTCTTATCTCTGTGTTTTAGTTAGTTACTTCCTGTTTTATTTTGATAGTCTGTTGTCCCTTGTGTCTTGTATCTAGTTTTACTTCCCCTGTCTTGTTACCCTTAATTAGTTTCAGCTGTTCCTCATTCCCCACCTGTTTCCTCTTCCCTTGATTGCCCTCAGTTTATCTTAGTATAAATAGTGTCACTTCATTCGTCCCTTGTCGCATCGTACTGTTTCCCTGCCTGCCTCTTTCCCTGTGTGTTCCCTTTGCCATTCAGATTTTTGTTACTCTATTCTGGATTTATGTTAAGACTTTTTCAGCCTAATAAACAGCTCGTCTTTTGTTTTTTGAATCCTGCCTTTGCGTCCTGCATTCTGGGTCCTCACTCCTCACACTCCACATCATGACACTGATGACCTTAAGACCACAACTCCTGCCAGCCACCTCTGCATCGGAGGTCTTGAACATGGCCCATTCGAACTCTATATACCCAGCCTCCCCCGGGATGAAAGAGTAATGCTTTCGGACGTGGGAGTTAAAAACACTATGGATAGGGGTCTCCGCCAGACATTCTCAGTTCACTCTCACTACTCGTTTGGGTTTTCAAGGTCTGTCCGACAGTCTTACCCGCCATCTGATCCAACTCACCACTAGGTGATGATCAGTTGACAGCTCTGCTCCTCTCTTTACCCGAGTGTCCAGTCTCAGATCAGATGATACCACAACAAAGTGAATCACTGAGCTTTGGCCTAAGGTGCTCTGGTACCAAGTACACTTAAGAGCCACCTTATGCTTGAACATGGTGTTTGTTATGGCCAACCCATGCCTGGTAGAGAAGTCCAATTACAAAACACCACTCTGGTTTAGACCAGGCAGGCGGTTCCTCCAAGTCATCTCTGTCCAGGTGTCTCCATTGTCCTTAGGTGAAAACCCTTCCAGGATCCCACCCAAAGACTCCAAGAAGGCCGGGTATTCTGACCTATACCTGGAATAACAGTCAGAGCCTCACCCTCTGTGACTCCAAGTTGGATAGAGGCGATCCTCTTGCTCTCCAAAGAAAACTCCAACATGGCGACAATCAGCCAGGGGTGTGAGTATCCCCACAGCTGCCTTGCGCCATTTACTATTTGCCACTTTGGAATAGGAAGAGTCCAGCCCTTCTCCTGGAGTTTGGTTCCAGAACCCTTGCTATGCGTGGAGATGACCCCAACTATATCTAGCCACTCTGCCTCCTGCACTAGTTCAGGCTCCTTCCCCACCAGCAGGTTGATGTTCAACTTCCCATAAACCAGTCTGCGATGCTGAGGGTCAACAAGCCCAGGGCTGCCACACAGCTCACAATGCATCCTGTCCCTGCAAGTGGTGGGTCCACAGGGAAGTGGATCCACGTTCGTTTTTGGGCTGTGCCCAACCAAGCCCCACGAATACAGGCCTGGCCACCACACATGGTGGCTTCAAAATCCCCTCCCAAGCCTGGCTCCAGGAGGGGACCTTGGTTTCCCACTTTTGGGTGAGGTTATCCATCTCTAAATTTTCTGCTTCATTAGGGAAACGGAACTTAAAGTACTAAAAGTGCTTACTGCTGGAAAACACCCCCATGAGTCTTATTTATTATACTGTTATGTCATTAGACCCACTGTTTTAATATAAATGTAGTATTTAGGGCCAGAGCACCAACAGTGCAAAGGCCCTATTTTATCTACCCTGTTTATTATTAGGGCCCAAACACCGAAGCACTACGAAGACCCTATTGAATGTGTTCAATTTATTAGTCCCTGAGCACTGACAGTGCAAAGACCCTATTGTATCAACTCCATTTATTAGGGCCTAAACACAGACAGTACTGAGTACTCCCTATCTCATCTGATCTCAGAAGCTAAGTAGGGTTGGGCCTGGTTAGTACTTGGATGGGAGACCGCCTTGGGGCAGCTGTGGCTCAGGAGGTAGAGTGGGTCGTCTCCCCTAGTTTGCATGCCGAAGTATCCTTGGGCAAGATACTAAACCCCACATTGCACCCGATGCATTCATCGGAGTGTAACTGTGTGAACGTTAGCTAAGCGCTGTATGAATGTACGTGTGAATGTGGCATGTAGTATAATGTGCTTGGAGTACTCAAACTGAGTAGAAAAGTGCTATATAAGTACCAGTCCATTTTTCTGTGAAAATTGTGAGTTTTCATTTAACAGCATGCCCTGGTAGCATGGTGATTCACCATGAAAGAGGAAGTTGTTGTTGAGGGGCTAGGAAAGCTCAAAAAGTCATGAGTCAGTCATGGAGAAAACTTTCATGTTTTTTGGGTCAAGCCTGTGGGTGTGGCAAAATCACTCTATAGCGCGTCACCTACAAAATTTCAATGAAGCAGCCCCAGCTCTACATTTGTGAAATTTGGTAGCCTCATGTCATGTCCTCAGACAGAAAAAAAATCTCTTGGAGCCTTACTCTAAACCCAACAGATTTTTGGTGAGTTCAGTCTAATGTCAAAATAGCTGTATAGTGCCACCTATGAAATTTCAATAAAGTACCCCTGACACCTGTTTGAGCTATGTGTATGAAATTTGGTACACACATTTTATGATTATATTTTTAAGATTATATTTTGCACACATTTTTGCCATTTCCAGGTGTTATACTTTAACGAACTAAGAATTTTATCGGATCAACTTCATATTTGGATAGTCTCAATTACATACATTGGTGATTGAAACGCTTTTGAGTTTTCATGGCAAATTTTGGTCATTCACCATTTTTCAAATTTTAATGTGTGTCATTTATGTTTCATAATGGTCCACCCTTGAACAAATCTCTTTGGCAATATTTAACAATCGTTATAGTGTCACCTAGTAACAATAGGAAATGTCACATTTTGCACTTTAATGTACCATTTCTAGCTGGTTGACCAGAACCATCTTAAATTTTGCCAGGAAAACCTTAAGGAGTTGATGTTACTTTATTGTCAAAATTGATGTTACTTTATTTTGAAAACTATGAGTTTTCATCAAATGGCGTGACCCTGGGGGGATGGTGAATTTTGATGTGTTACCATGAAGCACAAGATTGCTCTTAAGTATACTTCGTCCAATTTGCCCCAAACTTAACATTTGATAAGAGTCCTGACCTGAACACATCTATACACAAATATTCAGCAATAGTTAGAGGACCACCATACATGAAATGTTATGTTTTATACTTTAATGTGTTTCTCACAGGTTAACCACATTCACATCAAATGTGGTCAGAAGAAAATTCAGACCTTCATGATGCTTTCATATGAAAATGAGTTTTCATTTAACGATGCACCCTGGAGGCATAGCAATTAACAATGAAAGAGTCAGGTGCTGTTGAGGCACTCAGACAGCTTAAAAAGTCATGAAACTTGGCAAACATCTGATGAAAGCGTTCATATTTTATGACTCTTTCTATGGGATGTGACAAATTGGCTCTATAGTGCCACCTACAAAAATTAAAAAAAAAAAAAAGCTCTAGCACTACGGTTCATCTACATGTGTGAAATTCGGTAGCCTCATGTAATGGTGAATGGTGAATAAAGGTGAGTTCAATCTAAAGACCTTGGTGACGCTAAAGTCTTTGAGTTTTCGTTAAAGGGCATGTACAAGGCACCATGACAAAATTTTTCATTTTGCTACAACACATGAATTTGTTATAACTCAAATGTTCATTGTCCAATCTGTCACAAGCTTCACATGCTTGGTACGAGTCCAACATTGTGCCAACATTTGATCAGACTCGACTCGACTGCAGTACACCCAAGCGGCAGCACATTTTCGACTGCAACACAATTTATTGTGCGCCCAAGTGTGCGCATTGAAGCATGCAAGCAGCTTTAAGCAGCAAGTAGCTTTAATTTACTGTTATAACTAATGGAGGTAGGGGCCTAGGTTCATTATTCTCATCTGCTCAGACATTTGTTTATTATTTTTGTTCTTATAAGTTTCAGTTTAGTTTTACTTATATTTCATTGCCTTTTTTTCCCCCTAGGCACTAACTTTTCAGACTGTCGCCAGGGCATGATGTATAACCCATAAATGACTTATAATGGTTATTTATCTATCAGCTATTTGATCCATGTAAGAGATGGCTTTGTTTGGATAGCATTTCCATGTGATGTGAACATGTGACTTAAGATGTGTACACACTGGAAGCGATTTGCTCATCGCGCATCGCTTTGAAGCTGCCAGCTGGTTGCTTGCGGACATTCCAGGGTCCGGTTGCCTAGGTGACCCTCTAATGTATTTACTACCAGGTGATATGTCAACCAACATTATTCTTCACTCTCATTGATAGTCTCTTCAGTTTTTTTGCCTGTAGTCGCTTGAAGTCGCCAAATATCATTCAGTTCAATTCAATTCAATTTTATTTATATAGCGCCAAATCACAACAACAGTCACCTCAAGATGCTTTATATTTTAGGGTAAAGACCCTACAATATTAGACAGAAAACCCCAACAATCAGACAACCGCCAAATCACAACAACAGCACTTGGCAAGAGTGGGAAGGAAAAACTCCCTTTTAACAGGAAGAAACCTCCGGCAGAACCAGGCTCAGGGAGGGGCAGCCATCTGCCGCGACCGGTTGTGGGAGAGGGGAAACAGAAGAGAGCAGAGGGAGACAGGACAAAAGACACACTATGGCAGAGAGACAGAGTTTAATAGTAACTAATGAACTAATAAATGGAAGTGGTGTATAAACAAATGAAGAGTGAAAGGAAGTGAATGAAGAGGAAGTGCTCAGTGCATCATGGGAAGCCCCCAGCAGCCTAGGCCTATTGCAGCGTAACTAAGGGATGGTTCAGGGTCACCTCATGGTTCCACATGAGGGGGGCCTGAAAGCTGAAGGCTCTCCTTGTTGCAGATGGGCTACAGCAGCAGAAGACCACACCAGGTGCTGCTCCTGTCAGCTAAGAACCGGAAACTGAGGCTACAGTTCACACAGGCTCACCAAAATTGGACAATATAAGACTGGAAAAACCTTTCCTGGTCTGATGAGTCTCGATTTCCACTGCGACATTCAGATGGCAGGGTCAGAATTTGGTGTAAACAACATGAAAGCGTGGATCCATCCTGCTTTGTATCAGTGGTGGCAAGGTGTACCTAATGAAGTGTCCAGTGAATGTATATTTAAAGAGATATAGCTTGTCATGTTACTTAGTGAGCTGCTGGTAGCTTAAGAGTTACTTGACAGGGATGAAAGTAGCATCTGAATCTCTGCGAGGAAGCTCATAAACAAAATTCCCAAAATGTCAAACTGCTCCTTTAAATAAAAGGAGATTTGTCTTTGAATCAAAGCTGCTTAAAAAAAAAAAAATCAGAAACTGTAAATATTAAGAGGAAATAAACAAATAATGAGATAGTGTCTGTGACAGGCAGTAAGCAGATTCTTTTTCAGATTAATTCCTGTTTAAATTTCTGTTGTTAATTCACTAGTTTGAAGACAAAATGAGGAAACATCAGGAATCATTGTCATTGTTACCTGTTATATCTGTTTTGTGATGCATTATTATGAGCGGTTCATAACTAAATATTATAGAAGTTTACTATATTAGCGCACTCCAGACTCCATAGACCATCCTGGACTTAATTAAAGAATGCACTTTTTGTGGCTCAATGGAGCAGACAGGCTGTCGCTGTTTTGCCTTCAATTTATTTTGCTGAGTGTTTCATGACTTCCTTCCTTGTTCTGCTGAATTTTACTTAAAAGTCTAAGGTGAAGACTTCAGCTCAAGTTAGACAGCTGCAGATACTCACGGCGTGTCCCCATTTCCCAAATAAAATCAGTGAGCTAAGGAAGACTGAAGATGAGGTGGTTTGAACATGCTACTGCTGGATTATTATGGAAACCTGGTATTTCCTGTACTTAAAAACAAATCGAAGACTTTACAATCTGAGTGTGAGCTGATGCGACAGGAATCTGGCTCAGTTCACTTTACTTTCTTCAAATACTCATGGAAAAAAAAAAAAAAATACCACAGCTTTGTTTTAATATTGCTGGATGTGATGAGGGGAGAACACCACATTTTGCTGGATGTGGATGTGAGGGAGGTGGTTCAAAGGTTCGAGGAGTGGTCCGACTTAGCTGTCCTTGTGTAACGTCTGATGAAGATGAAGATAAAGTGGTTTCTTTGTGAGAAGCTGCAGTTTCTTCCTCTTAAAGTCTGTGGGCTTCTTGTACCTGAAATTCAACAAAGGATCAGCTTTTACTTCCCAACCAAGAGGAGAATGGCATGAAAAGTTATCACTGAAAACGCTCATCGGGTGACTCACAGCTCGATTACGATTGGCCCGGGTTTGATCTCGTCCATTTCCATGAAGGCAAAACATTTTGTGCTGGTGAACCTCTTTTTGGGTTTGTAGTGCTTGAATTCAAAGAAGATAGCTGCTCCTGGAAAAAGTTTAGACATAATACAAATAAACTTAAGTTACTAAAATGTATGTCATCATTCCCTGTAGTTTGACATGTTCAGTCACATTAAAATCAAGAAAAAGATGTCTAATTTTTGGGCAGTTTGCTGTAAATTGGTTGATTTAAGAATATGCAAATAAAAGCTATCTAAATCTAGACTGTGATGTAGATCTGCATGCATATGCATGTTCAGGTACATTACCATAGGCTGCAGAAACAAGCAGGTTAAATACCATATCATCATCATCATGAGGAACATTATTAGGACAATAACAAGCAGTTTCACAGAGCTCAAATCGGGGTAATTATATTTTGTTTTCTGTTTTTTTTATTTTACATTTATCATTTTGAGTTTTTGCTTTCAATATAGTTTAGTTTCACTTAGTTTCCACAGTGGGTTTGCTCATGTCAGTTTAGTTTCTGCTGTTTAAAAAAATGTTTAACTTTCTCATTAGTTCTCATTAGTTCCAGTGCTTTTAGTCTTTATGTTTCCCCGAGCAGAAGAGGCTTTGTTTGTCGTGTTTGTTTTGATGTTTGATCTCTCCTTATTTGATGATTTAACAGCTAAGTAAAGCAGAAGTAAGAAAAAAAAATGTTGTTTTTGTGCAACAAGTTATGTTACCTCACAGCTGTATTCTTGGACCATGAAGGCTGCATATTTATGTGATATGAAAAATTAATGTCTAACTGTCAAAACTGTCTAACTGTCTGACAGCATCAGTAAATTATGCACAGCTAAATATTTTTCTCTAAATCATATTAATCTAGCCTAAACTATTTTCACATACTCACTACAAATGTGAACTTTGCTCAGCATTACCCAGGAGAGCTGTATGCGAGAACAACAAATTAAACTGTTTTTAACCTGCCTAGCACAAAGTCTGTGTGATGTCCATCCAACTGCACTCATTATGGGGCTTAAAAATTAAGCCAACATAGAAGTGACAAAAAAAAAACCCAAAACTGCAGTTCCTCTAATAGCCACTTGAAGCTGGCTCGAAAAGTGAGTCAATCCCCACAGACTTCAATGTTACAGCATTAAAAAGCATGTTCACAGCCTGGTAGGAAAAACTGTTTGGGCCTGTGGGGTGATTTTCTTTTTTTAACTCTTCCCACTGGATACTGGAGTTAGGGGTTAATTCACAGGTGTCCCTACACAGGCAGCTGTAGCCCATTGGTGTCTGCTAGGCATCACCTCTGCTAACTGGAGTCATTAAACTGGACCTCCTCACTGGGGTTGTGCTGCTGGAGCATTTTTAATTGAATTATCTGACAAAGAACACGGCTTGCTGTGTGGTACGGACCATCCAAGAAGTTTGTGCTTCAGGTCTGCAGCGGGCCAAAAGGATTCAAAATGCCAAGGAATGGGTAACGTAACAGTGGCTACGTCCATCTATTGCACCCATGTGAGAATAGTGTAGCTAAGTGTCCCTTCTGCACACCCTACACAGGCAACTTCCAAAGAAAGCAACTATTCCTGCTGGCGTCAACACAACTGACAGAGACCATCTCCTTATACTGTATGTGCTACGTGTGAGAAGGACAACTTGTTTCTCCCAACATTGTCTGGAGTTTATGTGCAAAAACAGCTTTCGCTGCACTGCTGATTTACTTTCTCCTCCCTGCAGTGGCTCCATGCCCTCTATGTGGAGAACATGCTAGGAACATGCTGGGAACCTGGTGGGTGTCAGGCAATACCTTTTGGTAATTTCTCCAAGTGTCTCTGGATCTCTACGTCCACACTGAAGTGAATGTACGTGTCTTCCTTTCTGGTGGCCACAGGGGTATCCTGCACCGGGTTCAAATCAACACCATTTAAATCTGCAGGCACAGGAAAAGGAGTTTTTTTTTCTTTCACACTGGAGATGGACTTTGTGTGTGGGAGTACAGTTTAAAAAAAAATAGAGGGTGTGTCTGTAATCTGAAAGTAGCAGCTGTGAAGGTCTTCACCACCTCACCAAACTGCACCACAGGCCCCAGCCTGCTGAAAACATGCACTGTGGGATCTGTACCTTTGACACTGATGGTCATATAGGGATCAATGCACTGCCCAGCATCCTTCAACCCAATTTTTTCAATCTTTATTGTAAGTAGTGTCATCCCAGGCTCTGAGGGCAACCGTGGCAACAAGGTACCTGTAAAAGAATATTATAAAAGAATATTATATTAGCAATCATGTCTCATAACGCCCAATAAACACCAAAGAAAAACTATTATTATCGGACGACACGCTTTACTGTTAAGTTGATGGTTAAAACTGGTTAGCTTCAGTTCTAACGTGCTGAGTTATTACTGTGTTTTTATGCTGCTGACCAAATATTAAAGCTGCATTGATTCATCAATTGATTTTGGACAGCTACCAGTTTTTAAAAAGGTTTTATGTGGCACATTTTAGCAAACCAGAACCAGTGATGTTTCTGTCCACCTGATGGATTTAAGTCAAATATTCACTCTCCTTTTAGCTGTGTTTTGGTCCCTGCCACCCGATGACCATCTGACTTTTTAGCTAAAACTCCTCTTTGTTCAGCAGCTTGTTGGTGACTTTGTGTACTGGCAGTTTGGCACTGAGCAGTTAGTCTACAACTGTTTTTACTGAAAGAAACTCGAACTGCAGGTGGGAGCAAATAAAATTAACGAAAAAAAATTAAAGGCGCAGCTGCAAACCAAAGACAATCAGCTGAAAGAAGCTAAAACACAGTACAGCTCAGAGAAACCAGACACAATCATGTTGGGGGGTTTTTAATCCTTATTTTGGGGCAAAGTCATCAAACTTTCAACATGTTTTTTGTTGGATTTGACTGGCAGTTCTACACAAGTGTTTTAAGTCCCTGTGATCAATGAAATTAATACTATGGCTCTTTTTCTGCTCATTTAGATCGGGGCTTTAAGTAATTGCTGGGATTCAGTCCAAGATGGCTGCCGAGTTTTAGTTTTACTTCAGAGAAACTGCAGAGCTGCAAATTTTTGTGACTCCTTTTACATTACTCACAATTATTTGATCCACTGTAAATACAAAAATATGGGCAGCTCTAACCCTTTTTTCCCCCCCCACCATTTTTAGACGTTTGATTTTTGGTCTTATTATGATTAAACTGGATGCAGCATTTGTTGTGCTTCTTTTCTGTTGCATTTTCTGTTTGACAGGGTTGCATGTGAACATTTTTATAAAAGTTTAAACATCATCACTGACGCCGACTTCCTATAAGGGTGTTATTTACTTTGTAATTTAGCTTTCAGTAGGCAAATGGATATTTTGAGTTTTTCAAACCTTACTTTGGCCTGGTGATGGGTACAAGGAGTAAGGGTGAGTGTTAACACATACTCAGATGAATGATTTCAGAGCCAAATCATCAAATCTACCATAAACTACTTTATTCTAAGAAAACATTTCTGCTTTTCAGAAAGATGAGTGTGATAAATGCGCTCTGGAAAAAGCTGCCTGTTTGGCCAAAGCTGATGAAACCAGGCCACCTTGGTCAGTGGAAAAGCTTTCTGTTGGTGAAAGAGTAAATCATTAACTTCACACTACAGTCACAAATAAGCATCTAGGTCTAAAATTAACTCAAATGAGGTAGGCTTATTAACACGTCTGCCATGCAGTAGAGCACAGACTCAGATGCTGTTCATTCATAAAGCCATACCTTGCAAAGCTGGAAAGGAATCAGGCAGGTAGGAATGAGCGATGAAGCCATGCACAGCACCGACAGAAAGGACAAAAAACACACACATGTTCAAACGGTCCTCCAAAACAGGACACTGTGACACAAAAAACATATGAACTCCAGCAGCCCACACAGGTGATTAACAGGTGTAACATACCGGGAGCTCGTGGTGGAAAGGCTTCTGTTGAACCTGCTCCTGCTACAGCATCCTCCTCCTCCTCCAGCTCGAGGTTCTCCTCTTCACCTGGAGCAAAGATTTTCCTGATGGTGAGGAACAGAAAAGATCACCTAAAGATCTGATAAGACTTTACAGATGTCTGTGAGGAAAATATTTAAAGCCTGTGACCACCTTCATTGCACTCTTCAGCCAGGTTGTTTCTTGACTTGTTTTTAGAGGCCTAAAGGTAAACTTATCCGAGCTTGTGTGTTAAAACTTGTGACCACTTGTGACTCATGTTGATTTATGCATTATTCTTTTATTGTATTCTGAATAGCTGGAAATCCAGTAAAATCACCTAATCTTGAGATTATTTTGTCACACATACTATAATCCAAGGTCATCTTAAATGCTCGAGCAGGACACACAGAGTAAAACATGAGCTCAAAACAGTAACAACACCAGTGATGGTTTTTACCTTAACGGCACCGGCTGCACATCAAAGGGAAACTCTTTGTTGTAGGTGAGCACATTTTTAATTACTGTTGAAGAAAAAGAAGTAAAGTTGATTATATCACTATTAAAACATGTCAGAATATCCAGTAAATTATTCATCTGGGTTTTTCCTACATAGAGAAATTGTTTCCATTGCCTAAAAAGGATTTGGCCAGAGCCAAAGGAAAAAACCAAAACACCAGATCAACATTTTAAGCCAGTTTTGTTAATTGTGGTTTGATTTATTAAAGCGTAATATATATTTTTGTTTGTAAAATGCTCAGAAATAACAAACGTGTGTAGATTTCTGTCAAATAAGGTAAAAGAGTCTCACTACCTTTACTGAGAAGTGACCAATCATGCTTTTGTGCAGAGTCACCCCCCCAAAGGCCCATTTTGAGCCAGGAAAAAACCTGGTCATACACTTACTGGTTTCCAGTTTCTTCAGGTCTTCCAACTTGAACTCTTCCTTTGACTGAGTGCACTGAGGAAAACCAGACAAAGGACATGTTCAGTACTGTACTTTTTTGTGAATATAAAGGAAATTAGAGTACTGTGCAAAAGTCTTGAGTCATTCCTCATGTCTTTATATGTTGGTAGGAAAATGGGAAATACATTCATTGATTTATTGAAACATGTGCAAACATACATGGAAATACAGTATTATAAAGCAAAAACAGAATTTGTACAGTTCTAATGAGCTTGAAAGTCAGTATTTGGTATGACCACCTTTATTTTTCAACATAGCCTGAACTCTCTTAGGCAGCTTTCTTGTAATTTCTTTAAGCAGTCTTCAGGAATAGTTCTCCAGGCTTCTTGAAGGACATTCAAAGCTCTTCTTTGGATGTTGGCTGCCTTTTGTTCTGTTCTCTGTCAAGATGATCCCACACCGTTTCAATAATGTTGAGGTCCGGGCTGTGGGGAGGTCATTGTGTGTTTTTCTATCCAGGTATGCTTTTACTGCATTGGCAGTGTGTTTGGGATCATTGTCATGCTGAAAAATGAAGCCACTGCCGATCAGACACTTTCCAGATGGTACTGCATGGTGGATCAAAATCTGACTGTACTTTTCTGTGTTCATAATTTCATCATTTTGAGATCTCCAACACCACTGCCTGAAATGCAGTCCCAAACCATGACAGAGCCTCAGTCATGTTTTACAGATGGCTGTAGACACTCACTGTTGTACCTCTCTCCTGACCTCGACTATACATATTGACAACGATTGTCCAGTTTTCTCAAATTTCTTAAGGACACACTGCACATCATGCCAAGATATGCCACGTTTTCTGCTAATAGCTCTTTAGGTATCACCTCGTTGGTGCAAAAATACTATTTTATGTCTGTCAAACTGTTATCTTTTGCATTTTTGTAGATTCAACTAAAGAAATGGGAATAAATGATGTGTTTTTGAAACAGGCTGCTAGTAACATGGTGCCTAAAGGCGCAATTTAAAATTGGTTCTTTGTCAAGTTATGTGTAGACACAACACTGGTTCATCCTTTGAGTTAGGTGCATT